>JASVEB010000031.1:0-68048 GCA_036983795.1 Megachile lagopoda | reverse complement strand
GCTTCAAGATATTTTTTAACTCGAAGATGGCTCGATTCCGCAAATCTTTGTACACTGGGTCGCTTATAAGCCTACACCATGTACCGGCACGTTCACCCACGTGTCGTAGCACTTCCACAAATTTTCTTCATTCACAACGGAGTACCGTTCAGTACGAGCACACACTCAGATCACACTTCTGAGAATTTGTTTTCACTGTAAAATGGGAAACGGGACTTAGTGTGCCACACACTCGAGATTGATTATTATTCTTTAATATTCTTTATTTCCACACACTTACTCTTTATGAAAGAGGAAAAGAAAAGAAAAACCAGAAAATAGGAGCGAAAAGAGAATGTAAATGTCGCAAAAAGCCGTACAAACGTATCGTCGAAAAATTGTTAATATCGCTTAACTAGGAAAGAAAAAACAACTAACAATAAGGCCGTTTGCCACCGATCCGTCTCTCGCACTTCCCATACTTCTACCAAACTCCTTTACCCTTTACATTCACTCTCGGTAGCGTCGTTACCGGTCGTTCGCACACGTACATACTTGAACTCACATGTATAATTCTTACACTATCAAACTTTCTTTACGAATAACAGTTGTTAGTGACAAAACAAATTCTGGTAAATATTTGTTATCTGTAATGCAAAAATTTGATGAAACAGCTTATTTATATAGGATGAAGGGACAGTCATACTCGAGGTGTTTCTCGTACCACATTCCAAAATCAACTGCCTATCTTTTCGTTTGTTGGCGATCGCTTCTCCACTGTTCTGACGCACCCCGCATACCTCACACACACCACACTTTATATAAAAAAGGTTATTTTCGCCGCTTGCTTACCGTCTCACTTGCGCACTCACTCACTCTCACTTTCTTTCACAACGCTTTGTATTGCCACACGCCACGCATTGTATAGCCGCATGTCACATTTTGTATTGCCGTGTCACGTTTTCCGTTACCGCACGCGCTAACTCACATTTATTATTTTTTAATTACATTTTATATAAGAAATCGGTAATTACAGCAAAAATCATTAGTTGAAAATTGTCGTTGACTCTCGTTTGAAAGATGCGAAACGACAAATTTACACATTTTGACGGGAAAATAACTTTTCTATTCGTCAAAGAAGATTTTAAATCTAATGACTAAAAAATGTATTAACACCTGCCTACTTTAAATTCACAAAACATGTAGGAATAATTCAAATCAGACTCACCTATTGTTTAAAAATAATCTTGCTTCGGTGAATAAGATGCCGTGTTTTATTCGTTATTTAATTTAATTTTGATGTAGTAGTTTTCTGTTAGCAATTACACTGTCACGGTGCAACGAGCCTTTGCATAATCATGCACAGCCGTCAGGCTCGATATTTTCGCTCTCGCGACTGAGCGCGCGTTATTCTCGCGCTTTGATTGGTCAGTGTTTTTTGTTAATAATTTAAAAATCACACTTCAGTCAACATATTGGTAAGGGAATAAGTTATTCAGTATCACTGCAAGTACCGCCCTTTGAAATTATAACCACAAGTAGCCGAACAGCATGTATATTTCAAGGAATAAAGAAGTCATAACGGAGGACTGGGGTTACGTAGCTTTCGAGACGTTCTCCAGTGTTTATCTAGATGCCCATGAATCAAGTTCAGGGTTGCCTGCAAATAAGGGCTGGTAACAAGACTTTTGTGGTGTTGTCCAGTGTTTATTCGGATACTAGATGAGTCAAGTTCAGAGTTATGTAATGATAAGAACTCGTGACAGTGGGAAGGAGTCGAACTCACTATCTGAACGACCTGGTGTCTGAAGCCCGTTGCTTTGGGTAGGTGTTCTAATGTCTTATTACTTTATCTATTTTCTACAATTATCGAGTGTTGTTCTGTCACGTTAATATTTCTAAACCATAGCAATTTCTAATATAGCAATTCCATAACCGTCTTATGATCGAATATTTTGCAGAATCTTTTATATTTTATTATTTCGTAGCGTAATAGCAAACTGCGTACAGATATAATTTCCGGTGTAACGTTAAAATAGCTGAATAACATTTTCTCGAATATTTCTCCTTTTTCAGCGTCTTAAATTTAAACTGCGTTAATTTTTGTAAAGCGTAGCATTTTTAGCTAATTACTGAATACCTTAAAATCATTTACTATCTAGCAGCTCAAGAAAAACCCGCGTGAAATTCAGTTTTTTTAGTATAGATAAAATAGTATAAATATTATTTTCTTGAGTTCCGTAATACTTCTAATTATCTGTCGTCTCAATTAGCGAATTGCGTTACTCGTTAGATAGCATAGCACTGCGAAATAGACTTTTTGTAATTTGTCAGATCCATTCTTTATAGTATTCGCCGATTACTAATCGTAAGTTACTAATCTCTCTAGTTATTACGCAATAAATTCAACTGAATTCATTAATATTATAATACCTGGTATAGAGATATGTGCATACTTTTAATATTTTTCTGAATAATTGTGACTCTAAACCTTCCATTCATTTATTGAATAAATTTAATTACTGAAAGATAATAACCTGTGGGTTTCACTCCTTAACTCCACACTACACGGACTCATATATCCATAAAAATATAGTGAAATACGAGTCCCTTAATTAGGTAAAAATCGGTTTTTCAGTTCCGAAAACGCTACACAATATTTCGATATTCAAACTTCAGTTTAATATAGCAATTTGTATGTAAAAACTAATATTTTTGAAAATTTTCAATAATACTAATGGCTATATTAGCTAATATTTTTGAAAATTTTCGTCACGTTTGTATTAGGAAGTGTATGTTAAATACCACATATTATTATACTTTACCGGATTTTAATTTTAGATGGGATCCAACGCTCAGATACACAAAAATTGTTTTTATTTAAATTACTTATTGACATGAATATTGTTTTGTAATGATTATCCGCGAGAGAGATCGTTGCATCAATGCTACTGAATGATTCGCATTTACGCAACAGCTCTTGCAACTTCGAACATTCACGAAATCGAGCATTCATGTTAACAACAATAAATAAATAGCGCGCTCTGAGGTCGTGTTAGTTAGTCGCGTGCAATTCGTCAATCATAGTACGATACGAACAGTCTATTGATGAAATGACCCAGTCATGACAACACATTTTCACCGAAGCAGGATTATTTTTAAACAATAGGTGAGTCTGATTTAAATTATTTCTAGATGTTTTGTAAATTTAAAGTGGGCAGGTATTAATACATTTGTTAGTTATTAGATCTAAAATTTTTTCTGATGAATAGAAAAGTTATTTGTCCTTCAAAATGTCTGTTTCGCAGCATAAATTTAGAGTCTATTTTTTACAAGATCTTTAGAAAACGTTAGATTTACGATGGGGTTCGGTATTCACGAAGGCAGCTAGCAATTTGCACACAGGGATAACATTTGGCCTGCACGTTGTTAGCGCGTTTATGGCATGCAAGTTCCAGAGCTGTTTTTGAGAGTCCTTTTATATTTTTAAATTTACGATTTGTATGTCCAAGTTCTATCGGCTAATTGCCGATGCCATAAATGTGAACTTCCGGAGGATCCTAGGACAGGACCTAGGAAACATTAACCAGGTCCCCTTGTTGACAACCCAAAGGAAATTTTGTTTTAAGTCCACTTTCTTTTTTTTCCATCTCCTCACGACACATCGTACTCCGCACGGATCGCGCTAAGGGCGCACGGGGTAGGGTGCTGTCCATTTTTAAACGATGTTATTGGTACAAACAAGGACCAATCAGGACAACCACCCCGTTTTCCAAGTTTTCCTTTTTGGGAACAAGTCCGGAAGGAATAGTCTTACAAAATCTTCCGAACAATTCAGAACAATCTACATAGTCTTGAACCGCTTACAACGGTCTTGTACAACTTTCACATAGTCACACTTAGAAACATTTTCACATCAACATACTTAACAATTTCAACAGTTCACACTTTAAAATTCACGAATCCGGATGCATTTCACATTTTTACCAACAGTCACTTGTATTTATTTCAGTGTTAAATATTAAATTGTTATTGAAAACCTACATCAGTTTGAACACTATTTTACAATCAATCATCTTTACCGCCGTAAAACGCCGTAGAGACACGCGATCGAAATTCCTTTAAATTTTCGTAATGCGTGATAACAATGTCCGAATTTGATGTTTTGTATTTTTATAACGAGAGACAAGAACAATTTTCGATATTTTATTCTTTATTCTTTTCGAATAACGAATACAAATATCAAACAAATTCGATTTACTTGGTTTAAGTTAATAACAAATAATTAGTTTATCCCCTATCTGTAAATAATGCATAACTGGATCTTATTTTTAATTGCTTTATTCTTTATTTGATTTAACTTTCACGTAGTGGTTTTCTGATAGTAATTACATTGTCAGGGTGCAAACGTGCTTGTTCACGATCACGCTTAGCCGTCAAGCTCGAAGCTGTCGCTCTCGCGTCTGGGCGCGCGCAATTCTCACGCTCTGATTGGTCAGTGTGTTTCCTTAATAATTCAAAAACTAAGCTTTAACCAGCATTTTGGTAAAGGAAAAAGTTGTTCAGAATCACCCCAGCTACCACCCCTTAAAATTATGCCCACCAGTAGCCGAACACCCTGTATAGACTTCGAAAAAGTGTGCTGGGTTGAACGTGTTAATAAAATAATGTCCGACTTCGATTATTGATAATTTAACTTAACGTAACATTAGCTAGCGTCATATATATATTGATTGGTCTAATTAGTTAATAATTCTAGTGTCTAATAACATTGTCAATTGAAAATGTATCTTCTATCTTTAGAGATTGCGCGCTAATTCTAAGAAATCATGGGCTAGCGTCGTAGCACGTAGCACATCGTGTTTCGGAATATTCCATACGAAACATTTACAATATATTATTTATTCAAATAAAATAACATTCGAATTTGATTATTAATAATTCAGTTTAACATATCATTAATTAGCATTCTATATATAATTTTTATATCTAATAGCATTGTTACTGGAAAATTTATATACTCTATCCTTGTCTAAATATAGCGTACTTACTATTTCTACGAGATACTGAGCTAGCGTCGCAGCACGTGGAATATTCCATACGAAACCTTTACAATTTACTATTTATTCAAACAAATAAAACAATACATAAATCTGATGGTTAATAATTCAACTGAACATTTAATTAATTAACTTGTATGTTCACTAGACCTAATAATCATTTAATAACATAATATTTATAAATCAAGAAATATATATATATATATATATAATATTACCGACAGTTAAACTAAATTCTTATGGTAATTAATTTGTCTAATGTCGCGGTCGGTAAATGGAAAATACAGTCGATAATTGAAAACTAAAATACCAATTGAAAAAAATGAGATAAATTTAGCATGGAAATACGAATGATGAAAACAGAAATAAAAAAATTCTTCAGGGATGTTACAGAAGTGTAAACAAAATGAACTGAGTTAGTAGTCAGCACTGTACATAATAATAAAGTAATTACTTACGAGGAACCATGCAGAAGTGATAATTTCTGATTTTGATAAAACTTATGTATAATATAGTTCTCGAAAAAAAATTTGATACATATATTTTTTAGCTGCCGAAAATAGTCCCCAAAGTGCGGGGTGTGATTTATATTTCGTTGAATATCTCGGGAACCAGCAGAGATAGAGGATTCGAGATTATTTTTTTTTTTTAACAGAAGTGGAAATATAAAAATGAATTTCAAAAATTCGCATTTCTTTAAATAATATATTAAAACATGACACTTTTTTGTTAATTTTTTCATTTAAAAGTTTCTATATCTTCCTGTAAATTTCGATACAATTTCGAAGTACGTACGAAATTCATTTTCATAATTAGATTCCTCATAAATAACATGATCTTGCAATTTAAACAATCCCTCAACGAAATATGATTCTCACCCCATACTTTGGGGGCTATTTTCATCCCCTTGGCATGAATATTAGTAGCTAAAAGAAATATGTGTGGAATATTTTTTCGAGAACTATATTATACATAAGTTTCATCAAAATCGGAAATTATTACTTTGAATTATCCCTTGTTAGTGCAATTTGATATGAAAATATTTTTAATAATCGGAATTTAAATTCTTCCTATACTGTTGTTGGCAGGCGCACTCAGTATGAAATGTGTGTTTTATTTAATTGTATACAAAACGCATATCTTTTCGCTGCGACGCGGCGCGGCGTCTCTCTTCGCACAGACGCAAGATGCGCGTCTATCGGTCATGCTCGAAACATAAACAAAACTGTAACGACTTTGTTAATTCCCGACATCTAGTGCTAAATCACGATACTGCATCAACTGTGTAAATTATATAATTTACTAAAAATGTTAGATTTTGTTAATATACGTACGAAGTAATACTCACTGAATTGTGTCTTTATGCATAATCACACTTTTAATTACGTAAGTCATATTCTTATTATTTGTACGTTTGCATGGAATATATGAGTTAGTAATTTCGGTAGAAACAGCTGTTTGGAAATAATAACTGAAAACGGTATTACACAATTCGATTAGATAAACAGTATAATACTAACAATGGTGGTACACCATCTATTCAATTATAAGAGTCTTTTTATTAATGATGATTGTATTCTCCTTGGAGTTATTCTTACAATTAGTCATTTGTTTACAATACTTTTTAACTGTTTCAAAAATCTGTTTGGATCAATTTGAATGGAATATTTTAAACGTAAATAATGTATTCATGTGTAATTATGAATAAAGTTTATCTGACTTATTTTTCACATAATATTACCTAGTAACTTCAAATAGACTAGCGATATGTAAGCTGATCATAATCGTAAGTGATTCTGTCCCAACATATATAGTTACGTGAACTGCTACCCATAAATAATAAATGAAAGTAGTAGGAACAGGATGTTTCTCTTTGTCGAACCACAATTCCAAATCTGCTGGAAACTTTACTGGAAGCGATTCATTTAGGGGCATAATTTCATCCAAAATAATAGATGAGAGATGGTATAATATCATTATGCCCATCCACGAGAAAAAACATGCTGTAAGACGTATTACTTGTTCATTTTTGAATAGAATCCCACTTATTGTGGGACACCCTGTATAGGGTATATATTACGTAGTTTGTGGGGGACAGTTTCCATTAAAATGCCACCGGAGGGTATATATTATTTTTTATGGTTTTTGTTTAAATATCAGCTAGACGAGTCTTTTTAATCTTCGTCTGATACAGGTTGTGTGTATTTTCGCAGCTTTCTGATTAGCATGTGTTTTGATTTTCTCTATATATTTTCTAGCCTATCTGATTATTTCTCCCTTGACTGTTGGAATTTTTAGGTTATGGCGGATGTCGTTCTTCCTGATGTACTACTGGGCATTTACTACCGTTCTTGACTCTTGGGAACTGTTCCCCTTAATGGTATTTCATAAGTCCATAATGGTTTTAAGATAATTTTATACATTTTTAGCTTGTTTTCCATGCTGAGCTTGGATTTTCGGCGAGTTAGCCAGTACCTTTGTCGCCGCTTGCTTTGTGTATGTATTATTTATTTTTGCTTTAATGTGATGTTTCCAGGTGAGTCATGAATCCAAATAGAGCCATAAATATTTTACTTGTTTTGTTTGGGGAATAGCCATGTAATTAAGTGTGGTGTGCGGTGATTGTTTCTTGCAGAGTGTGAATGTGATGTGGTTGCATTTGTTGAAGTTTGCTTTTATTTCTTTCTTTGTGAGCCATTTTTCAATTCTAGTAATGTATTCCTGTAATATCATGGTTGTCACTTTTGGATCTCTATGTATAGCTAGTACTGCGGTGTCATCAGTAAATGTTAATATTTTGGTTTTATTGGTGACTAGAATATCAGCTGTGTAGATTCAATAAACTAATCAGTTGTCTAGACTCATGTTCCGGAATATAACCAACTACGACGTCAAATTAATTAATAAATGAATGTTATTTCTTTAACTAATATATCATTTGTATCAATTATAAATGTGAATCTATTTAAGATATTGTTTCATGATAACTGAGCACGACGAGATTTTCTCGAGTCGGCCGATCACTTGGAGATTCGCTAGTTCTATCCTAGCTAGGATACGGAACGAGGAATCGTTTTATAGTCACGTTGGTTTTGCATAAAGGAAAATGTATACTTAAATGTTCACAAGATGCTTTAATTACATAATTAACGATAACAATCACGACGGTACACTGGACGACTATATAATTAACGACGGTTTACGGTTAAAAATTCAAATTACGATGGCTAAGAAATCACGATAGGAAAAAAGAACTCTTGTACTGCGGACGCTTTGACTCCTTACGAGGTTCTGGTTCAAAAACAAAACGGTTATAGATCGCATGCTCGATCCGGTCGATGGCGTGGCGATAGATCTAATCCTGTGCGGGAGGAATTAACGCGTGTTTGACGCTGTTGACGTTTCGCAGGGTCGTAATAAGGTTCGGGAGTGCCACGGTTCTATTACTTTTCGGAACAGATATTTGGAATCTATTTCTTAGAAAATATAATGAGAAAAGAAGGCATGCAAATTCGAAGCGGAAAATACTTTTTTCTACGGCGATTTTTTTAACTACGGCGCATCTCACCGAAAAATCTGAAAAAATTAGGGGATAATAGTTATGCCAATATGTAACTACCACATTAATATAAAAGTCGTACTCCGACATCTTCAATAAAAAATCGCATTTTTTTCGGTTTTTGATTTTTCACAACTACAATTTGCGATCAAAAAATCTGAAAAATTTTATGATATGCGCTATGTGGGCCTCAATGTTTCAGAATTTTTTCAGAATTTTTATACGAAATTAAATAGGCAAAATAGGTCAAAAACTGGAATTTCGTTTTTTCCTTTTTATCACCCCCACGGATGAGATAGGGGGTTGAAACTTGGTGTGAGATGTTTTTTTTAGATATGCTATCGACTGACGTATTGGGTTTTTCATTTGACTCAAGGGCACATTTGACCACCTTATTCGGCTAGGCCCTTTTCTAATAATCTCGATTGTATTAGCACTTATAAATGAATTCTTTTTAAATACTTATAAGCAAAATATTCTTTATTGGAATTACACTTATGTCTTATAAATTACTCTATTATTAAATTGTACGAAGTTTTTAATATATATTCGGTGTTAATGTAGATTTGTTTACTTCAAGATAAAGGCTTTTATAAGTTTCAATTACTTGTAAAATGTATTGTATTTCTTCTTCATTTTTGGTTAACAGATTATTATATTCAGATATAAGTTTAACACCACGTTCAGCGGTATCGTTTATCACTTTTAAATTTATTGCAATTTGTAAACCTTTTTGATAAGAAATATTATTTTTCCACAATGAAGGGTCTTTTTCTAAGAAATCTGTAGGTAAATGGTATCTATCAAACCATGTTTTAGATTTAATAGAAATGAAGCTGTCACTATTTATATTTACATTCTCACCGTCTACCAGACGTAAACAAGATAACATACCGGCCAAAAGTCATAAACAAGATAAGTCGAAGAAGTAGCGCAGTTTTAGAGATAAGCAGATGTATAAAACAGGAGCCGGCAGGTGCGCACGATCATTATTATTGCGAATACCGTCATTGCTGCTATTGTGAGTCAGTCGGTCCTCGAGTTCATAACCGTTCGGAAACGCGATCAGAAAATCAATAATATTGTAATATAGCGGGTGTGAGAAATAAAGTTTTTTTAAAAAACGTTCAACGGTGGTTTTTGCTCGTAGCAACATAATTTTGTACATTTTCCGGAAGTATTAAAAGTTTCTTTACTCTGTTACTAGAATAGCAATACGCAAATTTTCCGGTCATTTATGGTACATAGTACAAGAGAACGTGGCATTATCTTTTTCGATGAAATAATGCCGTTGAACACTAAAAGGAAAATGATTGAGGCCCTAATAGGTAACAGTACGGAACATACAATCAAATGACTATTAATATTTCCAGACAATATGCAAAATTCAAGATTTACAAGACCCTTCATTGTAGAACAATGATATTTCATATCAAAAAGGTTTACGAATTGCAACAAATTTAAAAGTGGTAAACGATACCGCTTGTTGAAGCCCGTTTATGGTATATACATATTGAATGGAACTGTTCTTTTGCCGTCTTCTGGTAAACTGTCATTTTTCAACCCCTTTCAATCGTTCCTCAACAAAAGACAACCACCCAAGCAGATAACATTGGCTTGATTTCCGGCTTGAATTCCTCGTTTTCTTACACTAGGTATACAAACATATAATATCAGATATACATGGTCTGTCCAGAAAGTAATGCAATTAGGTACGTAAAAAAAATGTATTTATGTTATTGATATAAATCTTTAAAATTCTTCAAAGTACTTCCCTTGGGCTTCAACACACTTTTGCCAGCGACTTTTCCATGCACGGTACGCATCCTGGAAGGCGTTAATGGGGACCTCGTTTAATGCCTTCGCCACGGCGGTTTGAATCGCTTCTATGGTTCCAAAATGGAATCCTTTGGAGGCAGACTTGATCTTCGGAAACAGGAAAAAATCTGCTGGAGCCATGTCAGGATTGTAAGGGAACTGTGGTAACGTTGTGCCAAGCTGTGCTTGGCTAGAAATTCTTAAACGCGCAGAGCGGTATTGCTGGAAGCGTTGTCGTGGTGCAGCTGCCACGTAATGGCGATCTCTTTTGGAGTATAATGTTGTGCACAGTTGTTTTCGATATGTTGAGAGTCTCTGCGATCATTCGAACACTCAGTCGTCGATCACTCTTAAGAAGTTCATGGACACGGGAAACATTTTCGTCAATAGTGGTGCTTGTCGGCCGTCCAGAGCAGAAGTCATCCTCCACGTTTTCCCGACCGTTTTTGAACAAATTTAACCATCTGGAAACTTGAGAATAGGAAACAGCAGAGTCCCCGTATGCCGCCTTAATCATTTGGTTGGTTTCGGCTTCAGCTTAGCGCAGAATTTAATCGCATAACGTTGTTCGATATTTTTCTCCATTACGCGTCGTGACACGGGCACAAATAATAGGTTTACGTTTACTACGATTCTGACGATTTCGGAGCGCGGATCAGGTTGAGTTTGCAAAGATATGAAGATAAGAGTCCCCTCCACATTTTCCAACAAGTCCGAACATGTTCGGACCAGGAGAAATGGCGGAAATGAACAAATTGCATTACTTTCTGGACAGACCATGTACATATATTTTTTACATCTTTGCTAAAGTAATTGTTAATTGTAATTCGGCTTTTACCATTAATTACTTGAATGAACGTAATTATTGAAGGGTATTAACCTGTAGATTTCACTCTTTAACCACACGCCACACGAATCCCACATTCTTTTAGAGATAGTTATAATAAGAACGAGTCGCTCAATAGGCAAATGCAGCTCTTTGCCTCATGAGTGCTGTAAATTCCTGAGCGTTGTTCCAAGGACGTTATACGTTTGATATAAAAAATAAATTTTTGCATTTATTTAGCTGCACATACGCATCATTGGTCTACTGTGTGGCAAGGGAACTTTTCTCTGTGGAGGCTAAAACCTTTCGTTTTCATTTTACTAATAAAAAACACACACACGCACACAAACACGTTTAATATTTAATTAATTTTAAGTAAAACTAAAATAACTCACAATGCCAGACGAAATAGGGATTTAACACGAGAGCGCTTCTCGCTCGTTTCCTCAAATTAGTAGTGTCTCCGTTTAATGAGTATCATATCTCATTATACCAGATCACAAAGAATTTCCTAAATGCCCGAGGTACGATTTCGCCACATGCCGAAGACGGTTTAGTTCAGTTAATAAAAAATAAATTGTTCGGCCAGGCATCGAGAGTAATATTAAGTGGAGAATATAACACGGTTGAAGAATTAATTCCGGTTCTAAAATTCCGTTTTGCCCCGACATATACTTCAATTCAGTTATACGGAGATTTGTCAAAAATTGCACAAAAGCCAAATGAGGCCGCCGTCGATTATAGTAGTCGACATATCCTTCCTGTTCAGTGGTCACATGGCTTTCGTCAGTACGTGGCCCGATAGAAAGAAAACCCAATATAATCGAAAAGGAGTCATAAAACAGTTCCTTCCTTGTACCGAAATGCAATGAAGGCTTCATGATAGTTCGTCGTTGGCGCTTCACGTGCAACACAACCCGCGACCGTTTCTCAGTATCGTGCTTTCTTCTGAACGACACGGTTACAATAATAAGTCGGTAAAAATTTAGTTTCTCATAATATTCTTATAACATATTATTGTTCATTACTTAATCGAAGAAACGAACACGGCCAGCGGTACAAAAAAACTGGACACAATCGGCCCCTTTCGGGGCCACTTATTATTTAATCAAAGATACAATCACGAACAATGTTCGAAAAAAAACATTAAACAATCGGCTCCTTTCAGAGCCATTCATAAACGAAGCAACGTAATCGGCCCCTTTCGGAGCTAATCATAAACGAAGCAATGTAATCGGCCCCTTTCGGGGCTATTCATTATTAATCGAAGGTGCAATCGACGTTGCATAAAAGTAAACAGCCCCTTTCGGAGCCATACATCGGTCAACGGCAGGAACAATACCTTCCTTTAGGGATATGTTGGAAAACGAGAGTGAAAGTGACCGTGTTGTGAACTGAAGACAGTGCAGTGACCTGTGAGTGCCATCAGCTACGTTGTACGGTGTCAATGTATCAACAGGCAGGTCAACATCGGTGACACGACCCAGTGGCAAAGACCCCAACACTTTCACTGGAGGATTATTTTCAAATAATGGGTGAGTCCTATTTTATTAAATTTCCTGTAAATGTAAAGTAGACGGGTTAATACACTTGTTAAGTATTACGTTAAAACTCTTTTTTCGTGAACAGAATAACTATTTTTCATTAAAATGCATAAATTCCTTGGTTAACATTATTGTCAGAAATAAAACAAAAAATTTTCGATATTTAATTTCGTTCTTTGTAGATAACGAATGCCAGTATTCAAGAAATTTCATATTGCACAATTTCTATTAATTACGTATGACTAATTTCGTTCCTCCTTCACGAGAAATGAGTAAATAAATACTACCTTTAATTATTCTGTTCGTTATTTAACTGAGTTTCGATGTAAAGACTTCTTGTTAGACATTTAGACTGTTCCGAGGCAAAGGCTCTTGATCGCGTTCGCGCTCAACCGTCACGCTCCAAGCTGTCGCTCTCGCGTCTGGGCGCGCGTAATCCCCATGCTCTGATTGGTCCGTGTTTTTCCTTAATAATTCAAAAACGAAGCTTCAAACCCCATTTTTGCAAAGGAAAATGTTGTTTAGAATGACGTCCTCTACCACCCCTTTCAGAGAGTAACACTAGTTACGAGACACCCTGTATACTCCGGTAACATGCATTCCATATAAAATTTTATAAATTTTGGCTCCGTTTCGTTTTGCCAAAATACGTCGTCTTTTTGGACGGTAGTGCATTTTATCCCTTTCGAGATCCACATGCAAAATATGCAATATCTTCTACCTGTTATGTGCAACTGTCCTTGCACTTGGTAGAAGTATGCATGTGTTCTGTTTAGCTGTGTTCCTAATTTGTCTGTAAATATGAATCGACTTAATTGCCTCTTCCGGCAACAAGCTCTCAGCTGTTTTTGGGCATTTGATTTCAACAATGCCCTTTTCATCGATAACACTCTATTGATAAAACACGCTATCGATAAAAATTCCACATTCTTTAATTTCTGTACCTGTACATTTTCGCAGTTCTTCACGGGCAGTTTCTTCACATTCTTGCCCGTATTCAACTGCAGGTACGCTAATAATTTGTGGATATATGATATTTTTAACTAAATTCGCACATAATGCGTCACTTCCAACGGCACACGCTTCCAAAATTGGACGCCGTCAGAAGTTTTGATTTATATGCGTACCAACGTGGAATTTTTGATTGTCCAACTGTTTCCTTTTCAACAGTATCTTTTCTTTCTTGCCACTTTCAGCGCATTTCCAAATGTGTTTGTTCTTCCAACTTATAAATATTTAGATCCATGTCTGGTTGTGCAGCGTTTGCTCTATAATCTAAATCTTTTTCGGGGCGCAATTTTGTCTGCACTCGCGCTGCAATATTGTTTTCACGTTTTTCATTGACTATTTTATTTACACGTTTTCTTTTTTTTCCATACTGCATACAACTGCGGGCGGCTTCTTGTTCATCGCCCTATTCAGCCGGGATAGTGCTTCCTTGGTGTTGTATTGTAACAGGGCAGCAGCACATCTTGCCGCGTACGAACCTCTTTCCTCGAGATGCAGTCTTTTTCCACCAATGTATTTGACGACGATCCCGTTTAAGCTTTTTACACTATTATTATTGCAGTTGTATAATAAGCTCTCTGCATGAGCTACTACTAGTCAAAGTATATCGTTGATTTGCTGATATATTTCCATGTTCTTTAATTCTGGGACGATATTTCTTTCGTTCTCTTTGCTTTTCCCGTCGCAGAAGTACTTGATTTTTGTACACTACACATGTTCGCCAAATACGTGGCTTGGTATATCATATATATCGCCGTATAAATTTTTTTATTTTTTCGGCGGTCGATACATTTTCTTTATCTCTGTACTGCGCGGTTTTTACAATCGCTGTCCGTATCCACCGAATGCTACTTTCAACGGCTTTCCTCATAGTTCCTGCTGTTGTTTTTTTTGCAATTTCTCGCATTTTCCTGCAGAAATTACGTAATAAATGGTTCGAACATTCAATTTTTTTAACACGAATTTCTGTTTTCGACTATTGCGTCGCTTTCCATAGCGGTGGATGCTTGACACCTTGTCCAGTTCTTTAAACGCATATGTCTTCGTGGCTGTTTCTTATTTCTTTCAGCAAAGTCGCAAATTTTACATCTTTTGTTCCGCACTCCGATGTATAAAACTTTTTTGGTGTCATATCCAATTATTACACCAACTCCCGACGCAGAGTTATATGTACCGGTGCGGTACGATCTCTTCATCCAGCTCCCGTCGGCAACGACGGGAATGTGCGGGATTCCGGAACTAGAAAGAATATCTCCTCTTCTGATAGCCAATTGTTTTTCTTCTTCAGCCGCTGCTATCATTTCCTTTTCAGCAGCGGCAGTCAACGAATTTACGATTTCATCGTGATGCTTTAAGCTGTAAGCTTACGATACTTAATCCGCTTGAAATAGACGGCGTTTCTTCTGGCCCGCCTGTTGCTATTTTTTCAACGATCCAGGTATCTTTTTCTCCGTCTGAAAATTCTGCCAACAAGGTTCCTTCTGAACTTTCTTCTTCTTGTGCTGTTGCAGTTCCGACGCACGGTGAAAACATGAATTTTCTTATCGCTTGAGTGATTATTTCCACTGTTTTGTTCATTGCTCGTTCCACATATTCTCACTTCTAATTCACGACATTAAATAGTTAACACTAATTAACACTAAATAATTAAAAAAAAATTATTAAATAATTTAAAAAGAACAGAACTTAAAAAATAAACAATTAAATAATAAATAAGATATGATTATGAGAATAATAATAACACAAACAACACAAATAGAACGACGCGCAATTACAATTCTCGGCTTCTCACAATGTAATGAGTACTTCGCTTCGCTCCGAAAACAAAACGATTCTTTCTTGAATTTTCGATAACGACATCGGTCCCAGAAAAACACAATCTCATTCGTTTTTGTACCAAGCTTCATTACAAGCAAGCTTTATACCAAGCTTCATTTTTATCATGCACCCATGCCAGTCAAATGAGTAGGAATAGGAGGCATGGCTTAAATCGGTCGATAACTGTAACATAGATTTCTAGTCTGGATATACCACTGCGCATGACATCGCACATGTCACATAATTCAATTAGTTAAATATATATAGCTAACTTCTTAACGTATTATAAAAATGTAAGACATATGATACGAAAAATAAAAAAATTGATATATGTACATTTTTTAAAAATTTAATAATAAAATAAAAATACACAATTATTTTTAAAATCATTTTATTTTAATAAAAATTATTATTAATGTTATAATATCGGTGGCCACCTTGGCCTCCCCGACCGCCCCGGCCTCCGGGACCACAAGTCTCTTTAACAATTTTTTCATCTGAAACAGAAAAATAAAAATGTGAAATATTTATGTATATTTATAATAATTATGTGGCGTTACCCGCCACTACGTTGTTCCTAATTTATCTTTCTTCTAAACTTTTCTAGCTTTCTCTTTTGCCTGAGTATTTCTAAGCACTTCCTGCCTATTCTGCAATTTTCAGTTTTCCCAGGGTCTCGTGCAAGTCTGGTCAATGTCAGATTGCACATTTGGCAGCCAGACTTGTGCGGGCCTAAGTTTCTTCGTTGACTTTCTCTATCACCCCTTCAACTTTCCACTCTGTACTTTTCCTTTTCTTTTTCTATTTCCATCTCTACTCGAAAAGCACATAAAAACTCTGCTCATCGCGCCGCTCGAGACATTCGTTATTTTGATACCGTCACGTTTGCATCCGCGGATTTCATCGACACTCTTGTTATCTTGTTATTTCGTTATTTGATCTTTGTTGTTTGTTAAAATATATTTTGTTGTTGAGTGAATTTTCCGCCGTCTTTTCTTCCTTTTCCGCCGGCTTTTTATCAGGCGGCTTCTCTGTTATATTAATAGTTTCTTCCTTTTGTATAGTTTCAATATCCATCTGTAATTAAAATGATTTATTTATTATTTTAACGTAATATAATAATTTATTATTTTATTCTATTTATTGTTCATGATGTTATACGTACCTTTTGCTCACCGTTCGCTGCCATGGTTGTTTGTGAAATGACAGACGTTCGACGATAGCGACCGATGAGAAGTCCAGAACTTCACTACACATATGCAAATATCGATAAATATCGAAAGAAATAGCTCCCATCCATTCTTGGGAGAAAATCGCAGCGTCTCTCCCTTTTTCAATCGCCTATCCTTCTCTATGTTAGAAACTTTTATCGTCAAAAACCAATAAACATAGTCCAAATTATATTGTGTTTGGTCGCATTTTAATCAGAAAATCGTGAAAAATCTATTAGTAAAACTTTGATAATAACAAAATAAAAAATAAGAATGTTTTATATTTGTATTGGTATTGTCTCAAAGATATGCCCGAACCCGGATCGCGTTACATTTCTCGGCGATCGAGCTTTGGACGTTTCGAGGTGTCATCTCCTCAGTAGTGGGGATAACACTTTTGCTTATACAGAATGATTACTGTATTATTTTCTGTTATGATATAAATTTGGTGCAATGTAATTACGTTATTACGATTATTAAAGAGCAGAGTTTAAAAAAGTTGTGTAGGTAAACGAGTAGAATCGCTGGCTTACGATGATGAAGTTCCGAGTTCGTTCCCGGCAACCGAGATCGCATTTTTTCTCTCTGATTTGATACAATTATAGTAAATAATATAATGGTTTAATTAAATTGGTAAATTTACAGTGACCTGATAGACAAAAAAAAATACTACTACTCAATTCGCACGACATTTCTACACTGTCTTCTGTCCGCTTGGAAAAAACCCACCACATTCCTCCAAAAACATCGACGCATCGGTGCATTGTCTGTATATTATAATTTTATATTACGCAATCAACGCCTCGCAAAATTACGATACTACAGTAGGAATGGTATTTTTGCTGATCAACTGTCGTCTGCTTACTATAGTACGCCACTACCTGGCGCGTCCCGTCGTCTGCATACTGGAACAATATTACCCCCAGTCCCAACGAGCTTGCATCCGTATGCAATTCCGTCCGCTTTGCTCTGTCGAAAGCAGCAAAAATTGGTTTCGTTGTCAAAGTTTCTTTTATGGTCTGCACAGCATTTTCCTGTTGTTTACCCCAGGTCCACGGTACATTCTTCTTGAGTGTGCCGTCAATGGGACAACCAGACTTGCGTACCCCTTAACCCTTTCGCTACGGCGGTCCTCGCCGCGGAGTGCCTTGCGTGGTACGGAGCACTGTGTCGAAAGTGCGCGCAATTTCCAGCATTCGAGGCTAAGACTTTTGTCTCAAAAACAATTGTGTAACATTACTTTTAAAAGCAAAATAATTTCTCTTCATAATTTTTCAATGAACATATTTTTAATTCAACAATACAATATTTTTACATTACACGACAAAATAATAACTATAATTATAACATATTATAGGCGGCGTTTTGTGGCGGGTGACTATAGTCACCCGTCGTATGTAGGCGGCGTTCCGTGGCGGGTGACTATAGTCACCCGTAGTACCGAAAGGGTTAATAAACTTTCTAAAGTACCCAGATAACCCAAGGAGCTGGCGTACCTCTCTAACGGTTTTAGGATCCGACATCTTGAGGACAGCAGTGATTTTATAGTCCCCAGGTCGAACACCGTCAGCGCTAATTTCCCGTCCCAAATAATTTATTTTCGTCTGCAGAAAAGAACACTTATTGAGTTTAATTGTAAGATTCGCTTCTCGCAGTTGATCCAAAACTAGACGAAGACGCTCTAGACCTTCTTCCACGGTCTCTGACGGAATAATTATATCGTCGATATACGGGAAAGCAATTGAATTCCGTAGCGGCCCTAATACCGTGTTTATGAGCGGCTGGAAAACAGCCGGTGCGTTCGTCAACCCAAAAGGCATCCGTAAAAATTCATAATGCCCATTAAGGATAACAAAGGCCATCTTCGTTATATCCTCTTCGCTCATAGCTACCTGGTAGTATCCCGAAGCCAAGTCGATCGCCGTAAAGAATCGATAACCTCCTAATCGATCTATCTGGTCTTCAATCAACGGGAGAGGATACTGATCTCTGATAGTGACCGTGTCACGGGGAACGATGCACAAACTTATAGAAGGTTTCTCTACTCGCGAGGTTTCTAACTCCGTAGAAATAGGAATATTGGGCAGAGGTTTGATACAATCGAACTTTCGGTATACAATAGCCTTTATTCTCTGTTACATAGGGTCTTATATAGTTTTGAGGTGTTTAGGTGGAGGGGCCTAATCGGGTCCTAGGGTTGGTGGTGAGTCAGGGAGAAGACTCCAAGATTCCGTAGGAGTCAGCGGTGACTAAAGGCAAACTGGTGACGAATCCCTTATCAGGGTATGACATTCTCCTCTTACTAGATTTGCTTTGGTCTCTCAAAGCGCACCTGTTTGAGCTTTGGTTTGATGAAGATAGGTGTGACTTCTTCTTCTCGTGTATCCCCAATTTCGGCACACTGTGATGGCTGGGAGACAGGTGGGTCTGGTCGTGCGTCCGAGGCGTTGGTGTTTACATTTTGTTTTGTAATGGCTTTGAGGCAGTATATATTGATACAAAATTTTTTCGGTACAAGTTTGGAAATGCCGCATTTGTTTAGTGTGTATAATAAACCTAGAGCAAGAGCAATGTATCCTAATATTTGCAGAGTACTAAGACCAACTTCCTGCCAAGATTTTAATCGTCTTTGGTTTTTTTGTTGGTCTAACAGTAAGTCCATTTGATTTAACGAAACCTTGTAATCGTTAAAATTCGGGGCCATTTTTGGCACTAGATTAATTTGGTTTTCTAAAAGTTTTAGATCTTCGTTACTGTAATTTATTGAAAAGTTCTTAAAGCGGTAATCGTACTGAACTGTTTTGTCTCGACCTCCCATTTTCATAATGTTATCGTTATATTTTAGGATACATTCTTCTTTACTCGTGAGTATAGCGGGTCTGTCAATTCTTATCGTGGTAGATTGTTTACAAAGTGTTTGCATGTCTATTGGTTTCTTTGGTATAACAATAAATTGGTTTTTGGCATGTAATGGTATAAAAGTAACGTCGTGAATTCGGAATACGGCTGTAGGACACGTATCTACTTCAGTTCCTTGATCTAAAATCCGAGCCTGACAGTCGCGGGTGCCCGTTTTGGAATGACTGGGTTGCGTTCTTTCGCACACGGTGAATGATATCACTGGTTTACACTTGTCTCTTAAATATTCTGAGTCTATAGCGACGTATTGTCCCGCGGATTCTAATATAACGTTATGTTCTATAACTGGGGCTACGAAGATGTTCTGCTGCTTATGTGGGATTGGATAGATCTTGTTGATATCCCATTCTTCGTCTTCTAATAGGGGTACGCTAATTTGGTAGATGATTTTGTTGTTTATGGTTGCTAGGGTTAACGTGCTGATATCTAGTAAAAGTTGGTAATTTTCTATTTTTGGCTCTATGTGACTGATAAAGAAGTTTTCGTTTATTATTTTGGACAGTTCCAACAGAAATTGTTCTGGTTTGACGAATTGCGGGTTGATGATCCCTTGTTTGCCTAACATGATAGCGTTATTTAATTCGTGAATTTGTTCTAGGGTTTCTGAAATGATGGATTCTATGATTATAAGTTCGCTGGTTATGTGTATCTGTTTGTTGGTAGTGTACGCGTTTCTCTTAAGTTCGGATTTCAGTTCGACAAGTGCTTTTATTTGCGTGTTACCTAAAATATTTCGAATCATGTTGGTTTGATTGGCTATGACATATGTAAGTTTAATCTGACCGTCGAATAGTTTATCTATGTTTTGGTTTATGAGTGCGAGATCGCTATCGTCCAATGTCCCGAATAAAGTTTTAGATATTGACCCAACAAAGTTCAATAATCCGCGCTTGTTTTTGGTATGCATCGAATAAGTTAATTGTCTAATCGCTTTGCCGAGTCGTTCGCTTTTTCGTGCTAATGATTCTATATCCGCGCGTAGTTCGCATGTATTATCGCAATACTTCCCTAGTTTAGTAAGTAAATCGTTAATTTCCGAGCCGTGCGTCACGATCTCTTTTGGATCAATAACTATTACAATTTTTACTTTATTATGATACGTAAAGCAAGTTCCGATTTTTTCTGAAAAGATACTTGATGAACTTAGCGGCGTTAAGCTTATAGAGTTTGCCATATTGATACCGATGAGTATGGCTATAGTCGTCCTGGAACAAAAGGTTTTAGTCTGTTACCGTGTATTCTTTGTGTTCGTCCGTTGTCATATTCTATTAAGTATGTGGGCGGGGAGGTTTCTATTATCGTCGCTGGCCCTAGCCATTCTCTGTCTAATTTGTTAGATTTGTGGTCATTATGTATTAAAACCTTGTCGCCAATGTTAAATATCGATTGCGTTCGTATTATTTTCCGGTCTTGGTCGCGTTTGTAACGTGCTTTGTTTTTGTCTAATGTTTGTCGGGCTTTTCTAAGGTATTCGTCGTGTCTATTTTTCCAAATTCTGAAAAGTTCTTCTTTAGTCATGGAGGGAGTCGAGGCTATGGTAGATGGCATATTGGCTTTATGTCCGAAAGTAAGTTCGAAAGGTGTTGTGCCTATTGCTTCGTGTACTGAAGTATTATATCCCATGCAAATTAAATTTAAGTTTTCGTCCCATTCGTTTTGTCGGTCAGATGTACATGTTCGGATCAAGTCTTTCACTGTTGAGTGTGTTCTTTCTAGCGCTCCGTTAGATTGCGGGTGAAACGAAGTAGTTTTTATATGTTTGATTTTAAACGCTTGTTCGAAATGTTCCATGAGTTTACACACAAAATTAGCTCCTTGATCAGTTAGAATATGTTTTGGGGAAGAAAAAATGTATATGTAGTGGTTTAGCAAGGCAGGGATAATCGTGGTGGCTTGCTGGTCTTTGAGAGGTACAAGCAGGAGGTACTTGGTCAATTGATCTTGTATCGATAGGATGTACTGGTTTCTATTTTTAGTTTTGGGTAGGGGTCCGAATATGTCGAGGGAAATTTTGTCGTTGGGTTCCAATGGTGTATCTGTAAGAACGGCTTCTTCACGGGGTCGTATGCGTGTTAATTTTTCTTGTTGACATGTTTGGCATTGTGAGATGAATTCGTGGACATCTTTTTCTAACCCGGGCCAATAGTGATTTTCCTGAATTCTAGCTAATGTTCTGTTTTCTCCTAGGTGTTGTGTACTGTCGGCGTTGTGGTTTTCGTGTAGGATTTGATTCTTTTCGTCTTGGGTATATTCTCGAGGTGGTTTGCTGGCGAAAGTTAGTGTAGCGTTGGGAATTGTTGTAGTTAAGAACCGTAACATGAGTTGGATGTGAATCGTTTCAAGTTGAGTGATCGTAGGGTCGTTTATGCCGAACTTAAGGTTTTGGCTGTTAGATTTGGAGGTCTCTAATCTTACTAATTCATTTAATACGCGTAACCATTTACGTTCGTCAAATTCGCCTAATGTCCTCTTATCAATTTGTGTCCATTTGGGATTGTTGGCTCTGTGTTTTAGGGGGGATGGGGTAGGAGTACACTTCCAATTTTCATAGTCGCCGTATAGCTCGCCACTAGCTGAAGATGTGCCGGGAGAGGGTGACGTCAGATCGTTCGTCGAGTCGGTCACTTCTTGTTCTGTTATTCTGTTAGTAATGGGATAGAGTCGGGACAACGCGTCAGCAGCTTGGTTTTCTTTGCCTTTCCTGTATTCGATATTATAATCATATTCTTCCAATCTGAGTCTCCATCGCATAAGGCGTGAAGATGGGTCTCTAACGTCTTTTAACCATTTGAGTGCTTGATGGTCGGTCTGAATGATAAACTTTCGTCCAAGGAGGTATTGCCTTAGTCGTTTGATAGCCCAAACGATAGCCAATAGCTCCTTTTCGGTTGTACTATAATTTTTTTCAGCCGCGTTGAGGGTTCGGGACACGTAACAGCAGGGATGTCCGTCTTGGGAAAGGATAGCTCCTAGTCCTTCGTTAGACGCGTCTGTTGTTAGAGTAAATTGTTTCGTAAAGTCGGGGTATTGGAGTACGGGTGCGTTGCATAATTTGTTTTTGAGACTGTCGAAAGCTGTTTGTTGTTCGTTACTCCAATGGAAGGGAATTTCTTTCTTTGTTAGTTCGATTAGGGGTTTGGCAATTTTAGAGAAGTTACGAATAAATTTCCGATAGTATCCGGCTAGTCCTAGGAATGATTTAATGTCTGTTACTGTCTTGGGATTTTTGAAATTTTTTATTGCTTCTATCTTCTGTGAATTTGGTTTGATTCCTTCAGCGGTTACTAAGTGTCCTAAATATTCGAGCTCTGGCTTGAGAAATTCGCATTTGTCTGGTTGTAATTTAAGTTCTACTTCTCTAAGTCTTTGGAATATAATCGCGAGGTTTTTGTTATGTTCCTGAATAGTCGAACCGAAAATTACAATGTCGTCCAAATATACAAAGCAATGCTTACCAATTAATCCGCGTAACGCAGTGTCCATCATACGTTGAAACGTACTTGGTGCGTTTTTTAATCCGAAAGGCATTCTGTTAAAGTGGAAATGTCCGTCTGGCGTGGAGAAAGCTGTATATTTTTTTGAAGCGGGATTCATGGGTATCTGATGGAAGCCTGAGGAAAGATCTAGTGCGGAGAAGAATTTTGCGTTGCCTAGATGTTCCATAATTTCGTCAGTATTAGGTAAAGGGTATGCGTCTTGATCAGTCTGTTCATTCAGTTTCCTAAAATCGATTACTACTCTCCATTTACGTTTCCCTGATGCGTCTAATTTTTTGGGTACTACCCATACTGGTGCGTTAAAAGGTGAGTCTGAATCTTCTATTATTTTTTTTTTTAACATTTCCTCGATCTGTCTATGGATTTCGCTTTTGTGGCATTCTGGAGGTCGGTAGGATTTTACGTTAATTGGTTTGTCAGTTTTGAGAGTGATTGTGTGTTCTGTAAGTTTGGTGCATGGCAATGTGTCGGGATCGAGCGAGAATATGTCGTGATAACTGGCCAATATTTTTTCAACGGAGTCTTTGTGTTCGGGATCAATATGCTGGGTGCGAAGTTTTGAAAAAAGGTTTTGGATCTCTGAAGGGTCGGATTTATATTCTATCTGATCTTTAGTTGAAATTTCTTCCTTACCAGTATTGATGTAGCATATTCGCGTCGCTTGATCGTTTATGTATCCGGTCCGTATAGTGTATGTGTCTGGTCCTACTGCTTTTCCGGGTTCCTTATATAGAGAGATGGCGAAGTTATCTAAGACTAAAATTTGGTTATTAATTTCGTATTGGTACTTATGTAAAAATGGTAAGCCAATAATACCGTCTTCCAGGAGGGGGAAGTGATGGGGAACTACATGGAAGATATGGGGTTTATTGAAGGATATGAGTTCTACTGTCTCGTTAGTCGTGTGTTTATCGCGTCCCATAAAAAAGGTCTGGTTTTTTTCCGTTTTGATTTTAGACGGTATTACGCAGGATCGTTTGATGATGTTTATTCCTACTCCTGTGTCCACGAGTAGGCGTCCGTGGTTTCCCATTCCTCGTAATCTTGCTCGTATGTGTTGTAGTCTTCCACTAGTGCAGTTGATTCGGGGCAGTCTTCCTTCGTCTCGTCCAGTGGCTCCTGTTCTACCTCCACTTTGTTGACACGTCTGGGCGGTATCTTGCCCGCCTGACCCCAAGGAAAATTTCGCACGTAGCACTTATCAGCGGTATGTCCTAACCTGTTACACTTAGTACACTTGAGTTCGGTACGCGGATGTGGCGGGGGTAGCGTATCTGGTCGTCTGAAGCTCGATGTTTGTTGTTGAGTCATCAGGGTCGGTGGTCGACGCGGTGGTAGATTGTTGTTGACCAAAGATCGCCTGATAGCACCGTTGGCGTCTTTCAGCCATTGTTCCTTATCGGCTGCTAGTTGTTGTGCTCGCAATAACGTTGCTGGGTCACAAGCTGTCACTATTTGTCCGATTTCTCTACGTAGGTTTAATACGTACGTTCTCACGGCCTCTCTTTCTTCTATACTGATGGCAATTTTCCTTTCCATCGGCGTTTTATTCTCGTTCTGGGTGGCGTAGAGAAGTTCGTTGAGCTGTTGTCGGAAACGCATGTTGTAAGATTGGACGCTTTCCGTTAGACCTTGTCTGATGCCGTGTAGCTTCGTTCGGCTGTTGCTGACGGTGGTGGGTGTGGAAACATGTTGTCGTAGGCAGTCGTAAAGTTTTTCGTATGAATCGATTCTTATGTATCGTATGCTTCGTTTGGCATGTTCGGTTATTTTTTCAATCAAAATTAAATCTAATAGTAATTCAGGTTCTAAACACCTGGCTCTGGCTTTTCTCACCGAAAGTATGAAATCCTCAACACCTACGTCGTCTCTTCCTCGCAAGGTTTCAACTGTTCTTATGGCGTCGGTGGCTTTCAATTGTCCAATCGCTTGTTGATTTCTTGTGAGGGTTGATATCCCTTCTTCGGGTGGGGACGATTGTCTTCGGTCGTCTTCCTCGGAGCAGTCGTGTCTAATCGTGGATGTGCGCTGTTTGGCAGCTTGATAACAAGGTTGACTGGCGACTGAGGTTGCGTCGTCTTCTGTTATCGCTATTAAGTTAATTTGTGCGGCCAAGCTGCGTATTTCTTCGCCTCGACTTAGGTTATCCTTGTCTGCTCGGTCGAGTCGTGCATTAACGTGGGCGAAATTCTCGTCCATTTTGGAGAGTTTATCCAAAATAAGTTTTAATGTAGAGTCAGCCATGGCTGTTAACTCGACTTCAGTATCGTCGGAGTAAGAGCTGTCTGAGTCTATGATTGACGGTATGTTTCTATAATGTGTGAAGGCCAGTTTTTACCTGCTCCCTTCTGTAGGTTGGTCCGTGGATATCACTGTTCCTGGAGAGATGGCTCACGTAGTCCCCTCGTGGTGTCTATGCCGTAGTCGTAGTCCTTCGAGGTTTTCTTCCAGTGGATGAGTGATATCCTGGCTGGATCGCCAATTGTCACGGGGAACGATGCACAAACTTATAGAAGGTTTCTCTACTCGCGAGGTTCCTAACTCCGTAGAAATAGGAATATTGGACAGAGGTTTGATACAATCGAACTTTCGGTATACAATAGCCTTTATTCTCTGTTACATAGGGTCTTATATAGTTTTGAGGTGTTTAGGTGGAGGGGCCTAATCGGGTCCTAGGGTTGGTGGTGAGTCAGGGGGAAGACTCCAAGATTCCTTAGGAGTCAGCGGTGACTAAAGGCAAACTGGTGACGAATCCCTTATCAGGGTATGACAACCGCATGTAATCGCCGATAGTCCACGCAAAGGCGATATTCACCCGTTTTCTTCTTTACAAGAGTAATGGGACTCGCATATGGTGACATAGACTCTTGAATTATCCCATTCTCTAACAACTCTTCGACGATTTCCCGTGCCGCCACACGTTCGGTTTCAGCCATTCGGTATGGACGATAAACTACCGGTACATCAGTTGTACACTTTATGTCCATTTTGACAATGCTCGTTTTTCCTAACGACCGCATTGACGTTGTCACCCGATCTCGATATTCCTCGACTACTTGTACACAATGAATTCGGTCCGCTTCCGACATTTCACCGCAATTCTAGCGCCTTTACGTCGATTACCGTTTCCGTCGCATACGCGTCTAAAACGAATTGCTGTTCGATTCCACCGCCCGACAATTCTTTTACAACGATTCGATCACGCATTTTAGTTAAAATCACGTGATCCTGTTCGATAAAATCTTGCCCAAAAATTACCTCATAAACCATTGCTTCTGCCTCGACAATGATAGCGGTAACGTCAGCGATTGCTTCCATGACCTGAACCGTCACTTCCGCTCTCTGGTGACTACACGATCCTGAATTCGCGTAACCCCGTAATTGTACCAAGGGTCCCTCAATCATCTTAACCCATAACCGGGTTGCGGTCGCCTTTCGAATAAAAGTCCTAAAACTACCTGTGTCCAACAGACACTGAACCCTTTTTCCATTCACCCTAGCCTGCATTAACCATTTGTTGATACTTGGACTCACCTGAACAGTATTAATTGCCACCTTCAATTTGTAGCAATATCTCTCCAGGTGTCCTTGCTTTTGGCACTTCGAGCACCTTTGCCGAGCATTTTTTCGAGCACTTCGAAATGTGGCCCTACGCACCGCAATTGTAACAAATTGCCTTGGTGAACGGCTTCTACTGGTCACCCGGCAGCTTCTTCTTCTCCCACGTTCGAAGTCCCGACGGTCCTGCCACTCCAACCGGGGTTCAAGCTACGAACCTCGGTGCCCTCGTCGCCGAACTGGACTCTAACTTCGGCATCGCGCCCATCTCCCGCATAGCCGCATAGAGTTCGTCGACACTTGCATATTTATTCGACCGAACCGTTCTTTTGATGGTTTCATCGCCGATACTCTCGATCACGGCGTCTCTCAAAAATTCATCGGGAATTTCCATCTTTAGTGCTCGTAACTTCGCCAATTTGTTGAAACAGTAATCCCCCAGCTTCTGTCCCGGCTGGGCCGTGTAGTTGGCGGCTTCTCGAAATAGCCGGTTGAAGGGTAACGACTTCCTAAATCTGGCAATTAATGCCGCCTTTAAAACTTCCCATGTGGATCCCGTCGCTGCTCCTCGTCAAAGAATTGCTGTGCATGGCCCCGCAGTTGACGCGCAATATTGCATATAATGTCGTCATCGCGCCAACCTCCACGCTTGGCAATCCGGTCGACATCCCGGACCCAAATTTCAGTTCGCAAAGCGTGTCTATACTCGAAAAATGATTTTAAATCTTCATATTTTTCGAAAAAATTTTCTTATTGCAAAGAATTTTTCTAAACACTTTCCTGCACTAAGCCACCGAACTTCACAATGTAGGGGCATATCTGTGTATGTTGCGTTATGTTCTTGGAGAAATTGCTGAAACTTTCTATAACTACGAAATTTTTGACCACCTTTAATAATATTAATAATTTTTGTAACTGTTTGCATCGCTGTTGATAGTTTGACAAATTTCCCACATAACGCTTCTTGATGAATTATGCAATGAATGACAGGGAACTTTCTTTTCTCCGCTCCTGTTAAATAACTTCCACCACTAAGAATTCTTCTAGGAGGTTACTGTTGAGGGCTTTTCACCCGTTTCAGTTAGATTCCTATCGATACTCAACCGTGCCGGGTATATTTAACTTGTTGCTAAAACTAGAATAAAATTATTTGTGCGAAAAATAAATGAACTATTTAAAGTTAAATCCATTTAATTTGAATCCGGTTTTCCAACATAATTTTTTGTGTCAGAAGCGGTATAGAAGATCGGTACTCGCGTTAACAGTCGAAACTATTGAATTCGTGAATTTAACACTGGACGTGAGAGGCAATTTTAATTGCAAAAATTATCCAACAATTCTTCGAACACGGATCACAATTTGTCAGAAAACTCCTGGAGAGCAGAGTCAACCCAGTGGCAATTGTGACATCGTACAAGGGGAGGAATCGGCACAGTAAGTACCAGAATTCTGATATTTTCTCAATTTCTGACATTTGCAAGGTCAATATCCAAAATCCTCTTCCAAACCCAATAAAGAAAAGGTCGAATCTTATCTGTTTACTAATCTTTGTTGTAAAATTGCAATTTCAAAATGTCGACGCCGACAACGTCTTTAGTTCAGGAGTCGGAAAGACTCAGCTTAGAGTTTTTGGTTCGCTTAATACCGGGCACTTGATGACGACAGATTCAAGCTCCGTAACTTTATTAAACAAATTGATGGAGTATTTGAGTTAGCTAGTCTGGAACAATACGCAGCGTTATTATTATTTGTTAAAAGTCGAATTATTAGTAGAGCTAGAGAACAAATTCTTGGGCTAAAATCTCGGGATTATTAATGCGTTTGTACCAGGATAAGAAATCAACTGATCAAATGTTTGAGGAATTGAGCAATATTCGGCAAGAGCGTAATGAGAGCGTTTCGCAGTTCTATCAAAGACTGGAAGATTCGTCTTCGAGAATTTTAGGATCCGTTCATGCAAATAGTTCAAATGATGACACATTAAGGGGACGATTAGCGGTGATTGAGGAGTTAACTTTAAATAGATTTATATGCCACAGTGATCCTTCAATTTCACAAATGTTACGATATCGACAGTTCGATAAAATCAATGACGCCCTTACGGCCGCAGTTACGGAGGAAAAAGCCTTAAGAATGCATTATGACCATTCACAAACTCGCTATGAAAATAAAGGTCGGAATAATTTATTTCAAGGTTCACGGGGAATCAGTTATAGCAGCCACTTGAGACCAACAAATTTGCATAGCTCCTATAGATCGAACGAGCAATTTCGGAGTACGTCAGGGCCAATTAATCATTTCAATCAATCTCGAAGATATCAGCAACCACATAGATTTCGTCAGGCTTCAAATCCTGCCATCAAACAATGTAGTTATTGTAAAAATGTCATGCATCTTATTAATGAATATCCGAAAAGGCAGTATAATAATAATATTAGACGTCAGGTTTCATTACCAAATAATACCAACAATCCCAGTATAAATAATAGAAATATTCATTTCCAAATTAAGGATTTTCACGAAATTTGACACGAACTCAATCCCCCACCTCCGTGCACAATTCAAACTCAACCGACGAATGTGCCATCAATAGATCAAGTTACTCAGGAATTCAACAATTTCCTTTGTTAAAAATTAATAGTACGTTGTATGAAGGTGATTTAATTTATGTTATCGGAGTCCAGTTCGTCGAAATCTGATGATAAAATTCTTAAATTTCTAATCGATACTGACGCCTCCGTGTCTCTCATAAAAGCATCTAGTTTAAAAAGCTTTGAAATTCTAGATTCAACGACTATTTCATTAAATGGAATTTCGCCTAATTCTCCTATCAGTACTCTAGGAGAGACAGAGATAAAACTTGAAATTCATAAAAAGGGAATTATTGCGAAATTTCAAATCCTCTCGTCTAATACAAATATTCCATTCGATGGTTTCATCGGTACTGCTTTTCTTAAATCTGGCAATTGCAAAATTGACTATTCTAACCTTACTATTTCAATTTCTTCAGTTCCATTTCCAGTACCGATTTATCTGAATGTACCGCAACCTACTAGTTCGTTTATTCTATTAAAACGTAGAGCAGAGACGGTTATCAAATTAAATGTTTTAAATCCTTTAAAGTTAACTGAAGGAATCGTTTCGCCACAGGAGTTAGATGATGGGTCAGTGCCAATTCCTAATGCGATTGTAAAAGTCCAAAATCAAAATATTTGTTTTACCACGATCGTAAATACCTCATCAATAACTAAGCAAATTCCAATTCCTCAAATTTCACTTGCGCGAGTATTAAAACAAGCTCGAATTTTTCAGTTAGCTCCGGAGCAATATACTAATAGATTAAATCAGAGATTAAAGGTTGTGACGTATCGGTCCGGGGGACAATGAATAAGTCCCCTGCGGGGGAGGGCAACCAGGGAAAGTGGCCCTCCTGCTACCAACGTGCACGACCACGGACGATTTTATTTCCGGGCGCCAGTGCGAAGGCACTCGTCCGGGATCTTCGCCCTTCCGGCTGCTCGGACGGGAGCGGAAATCAGGGGAGGTCAAGAAATAATTAGACGACCCGCGAGTAATATGGAAAGAATGAATTTTAATGGAGGCCGAAATGGGCCAATCCACCGGAACCGAAAAGAGCCCCTCGCGGTACAAATTACGGCCGGGAAAAAGGTCCGCACTCGCGAAACGCGAAGGGGGTTTCGCGGCGCGGGGGCTCACGATACAAAAGAAAGAGAAAAACAAAAGAAAGAAGAAGCGCGACGGTAAAGCGAACGCGAACGCACGCACGGGAGCACACCCTTTCGGTGGTGTGGACAGAAGGGGGACGCTGGTCCTAAACTCGGAAATATAGCAAAAGGAAAAAAGAAATGTGTAATTAGCGCGGTACCGACGCGTAACAACGCGGAGGCGCAAAGATCGACGAAAAACGGTACGCGGCCTCTCGGGTCCTCGTCGCCGGTGGGGGGGTCCTGCGTTCAGGTACCACCCGCACACCCGCACGCAAACACACTCGCAACGAAAAGGGGCGTAAATCGCCTAGAGGTAAGAAAAATATCTTACCTTTTTCTGTTCCCGGTACGGTATACCCAGCACTCACGTCCAATCCTTCCACACACACAGCACACACAAGAAAAACACATAGAAAGAAAACGGAGGGGACGAAGAGAAAGTAAGAAAGGAAAAAAAAAGAATTTAAGGGGGACAGGGCACACAAAAGCGACTATGATAACTTTCTAAACAGGTGCTAGGGGCGCTCGCACGTATGATTTGTTTCGCGGCTCGCTAGCTTCTTCTCGTCTCGCGGCTCCCGTCGCCCGGTGCGCGGGGTTCCCCCTCCCCGAGGATTTCGGCGTCGGAGATGGGCCACCGCGCTCCTCTGGTGGCCAGGTCTTGGGACCCCTTCAGGTGGTGGCTGGGGTGGCTGGTCCCCAGGCCTGGCATCCCCTTTCTTAGCTGCCGGTCGCCCCCGCGGAGGATGACGGGGGTGGCTCGCCGACCGGTCAGCAGGCGGCTGGCGGCTTTCCGGTGGGCCCATCCCGCGCTTCCATCGCTCGGGTGGAGGTTCCTCGCGACCGGGGACGCGGCTCCCTGCGATCGCGGCTCTCGGCGGCCGTCGTCAGCGAAAGGGGTGGCATGGGGGGGAACGCGTTGTCCAATAAAAAAAAACAAACAATAAATAAAAAAAAAACACACTCATCCCTCCATTCGCTCCGGCGGCGAGGATGTCGCCTGGGCGGAGGAGGGAGGCCGGCGGGCCTGTTGGCCACTCGTAACGAGGCAAAAAAAAATGCCTCGTTACAAGGTACTTAATGAAAAACTTTCTCTTCATCATTTAAGGGGGACAATACCTTTAGATAGATGAAAATAAGCTGATATTTGCGAATTTTTTTGCATAGGATATCTTTGTCTTGTATTTTCGAAATTTCAGGTATAATTTATTATAACTATTGCCTATTACAACATATTTTCTTTTTTTAAATATATTTAAAAATGGCGGAATTATGATAGTCTTTCCTGGAAGTGTTTCGGCGCGTCTCGTGAAACGGCGTGACTTCTAGCTTTAGTTACATTGGTCTGAAACAAGTTTGCAAACGATGTTTCGATTATTAACATTCACAGTTGGTAGATGAACCTAAGAAATGTGAAAAATATGGAAAATTGAAGAGATGGCGCGCTTTTAAAGAAAAACTTTGAATTTTACCCAAAATTTTCGCAATATTTTGCAATAAAAAAGGACTTTAATGTTAAATTTATTTCGTACATTTAGGTTCATATGTTAGATAGTATTGTCATGGATATGTGCAAAAAATTTGAGCGCGACTGGTGAAGTAGTTTTTGAGTTATCATTCACGCCAATTTTAAAAACGTAGTTTTGAAAAAAATGCGTTTAAAGTTTCGCTAAGTAAAACCTGAATAATTTCAATGATTTACCAACTAATCTGCGATTCCTGCGCCATATAATAATCCTTCGGCTTACTCTTAAAGTTGATTTTTCTCCATAATCTCATTCTCCGTAAAAATACAAAATTTCAAACACGGCAATGGCATGATAATAACAAATCTGCTACATAGCCCTCCGCATCGAGCGCATGAATATCTGCGGCGCGATACCAGCCATGAGTCACAATAATCGGCCATAACATCAAAAGGGCTCCGTATTACGCTTAAAAATTTTGAGACTATATTTTTGAGATGTTGCACTAACATTTTATAGAAAAAAAAAATTTTACAATTTTTTAAGATTCTAAAGGTATTGCCCCCCTTAAACTCTGAAGAGCGCGATGGATCCTTCCGACGGTCCCAGAACGGATTTTACAACACCCCAGGGTCATTTTGAATTTACCAGAATCCTTTTGGGCTTAAAAACGCACCTAACCGATATCAAAGTTTCATGAATGCTGCTTTAGCAGGGTTAATAGGTACTCGATGTTTTGTTTATATAGACGACATCGTTGTGTCTGCTGTGAATTTGCAAGACCATAATCGAAAATTAAAAAATGTATTCTCTAGACTCCGCGAAAATAATCTTAAACTACATCCAGATAAATGTAACTTTTTGCAGCACTCGTGTGAATATTTAGACCATATAATCACAGATAAAGGTATCGAGCCAAATCCAAAAAAAAGTAGAAACAATTGTAAACTTGCCGCGTCTTCAAAATCGAAAGCTTATCAAAATGTTTTTAGGTATGATCGGATATTATAGGAAGTTCATTTCCAATTTTTCCACTATTGCTAAACCTTTAACGCAGTTATTAAAAAAGGATTCTAGTTTTGTATGGTTAAGCGAACAGGAGGAAGCATTCCAAGTTTTAAACAAAAAATTAATCGGAAGGTCCATATTACAGTATCCGAAATTCACTGAACCTTTTATTTTAACTACCGATGCATCGAATGTGGGAATCGGTGCGGTTCTCTCACACGTCAAAGAAGGTCAAGATTGACCAATTTCGTATTTTTCAAGAATCCTTAATAAAGCAGAGGAAAATTATTCTACAATCGAAAACGAGTTATTGGCGATTGTAAATTCTGTTGAGCATTTCCGTCCCTATTTGCACAGTCGGAAGTTTACAATTTACACTGTGTTTGGGAGTATTTGCTCGATATTTCTTGGAAAAGATATTTTGCCGGTCTGCATAAAACGAAGCACCTAGCTGTTTATCGGACAGGTGGAAATTACTCTAGAATTTAAATTTTGTTACTTAAATGTATTTTAAGTATGCGAAGATTACAATAACTAGCACAGTTGTCGTTTCTTGTTCGCTTACGTAAACGGTCTGAATCCTGGCAACGATTCCCCCCCCCCCCCTTATTATAGGTTCCCAAGAACACTCCAGAACTCCTACCGTACTCGAATATTCGCGATGTCTTGCGGACGCCCTCCCGCATCGCGCCATACTCCCCGTGGCCTACGGGATAGGAAGTACGCAGACGAGGGGCGCGCGTCGAGACATCGTTCGTCAAATTTAAATACAAAGTGTTCCTTGAACACACTGACCATCGACCCTTACAATGGTTGTTTAGTCGTAAAAATCCAACCTCCAAACAAGTTCGCTGGCGTCTTAGGCTGAGCAAATACGATTACGATATAAAATACAAGCCAGGTCACGTAAATTGTAATGCAGATGGTCTCTCTAGACTTGTTTCAGGAAATAATCAAAGACAAGAGGTTGTTGATTTAACTGTTACTCCAACATATCAGGATTTCATTAAATTTCACTATACGAGTCAGGATGTAATAATTTATGAAAAAGAGAATAGTCCTCTCAGTAAAATAACTGATCCTATTGTATTAATTTGGTCGCAAGATTTAGATGAAGCTAACCCCTATTCTGATTTTGTTCGCTCAAATTTTGATATAACAAATCTCAATCCAAGCATTAACAGTATATCAGGATTCAAAAATCAGAAATAAACTTTTTATTTAATTTATCCATTAAATTTGCATTTTGATAGGTTGGAATATAAGAACATTTTCGAAACATTATTAAAGTTGAAACAAATTATTAAGGATAACAATTTTGTATTAATTTCTCCGGAAAAACACCCCAACATAAAGAAATCACAATTGCACGAAATGGTTAAATTCATATTTTCTCAAAATGAAATTAAAATTTATAATACTGCAAAAATCATTCCAAAAAATCAGGACGAAATTAAGAAAATTTTAGAAAAAAACCATGACAGGAAATTAGCGGGACATTATGGTTCCCATAAAACATATTCAGGAATAAAGGAAAATTATTATTGGCCAAATATAAAATTGGAAATTAGTAAGTACATAGGAACTTGCTATTCGTGTCAGATGAATAAAACGAATTTTAAACCGATGAAACAGCCTATGGAAATTACGACCACTTCTGAAGTTCCATTTGAAAGAATAGTCGTTGATATTGTAGGCCCATTACTCCTTACCGAAAATGGCAATAAATACATTCTTATAATTCAAAATGATTTAACGAGATATTGCCTCGGTAAACCAATTCCCAACCACGAGTTTTCAACTATTGCTAGGGTTTTAACAGAATTATTCACAACTTTTGGAATCCCAAAAACATTTTTAACCGATCAAGGGCCTGATTTCATGTCAGATTTAATTAAAGATTTGAGTAAAATATTTAAAACTAAACATATAACCACAACGCCATATCACCCGCAAACCAATGGCGCGCTTGAGCGATATCATTTAAACCTTAAGGATTACTTAAAACATTATATAAAACCAAATCAGGTAGATTAGGACGAATATGTCTCGTTCGCAATATTCAGTTACAATGTCTCAATTCAAAAATCAAAAATTACACTCCGTACGAATTTTTCTTTGGTCGTAAACCATACTTGCCTTCCGTAATAATACAAGAACCTCAATTTCGTTACACCTATGACGACTACCTGCAATCTTTACAATATCGAATGAATACTTCATTTAAAATAGCTCGGGACAACCTATTACAGTCTAAAGTTAAAAGCAAAAAATATTATGATAAAAAAGCTAATCCAGTAAAATTCAAAGTAAACGATTTGGTATGTATTTATCAGAAATAAACAAAGCCCGGATTAAATAAGAAGTTAAATCCCAATTTCAAAGATCCTTATAAAATAACTCGTGTTTTCCGTGATAGTACGGTTGAAATTCAAATAGGAAGCAAAAGTCGGAAATACCATACTAATCTTTTAAAACATTATGTTGCAGATGAAGTATCTGATAATACTGCAATTTCTAGCACTTCCAATTCCCATAATTAGCTATCATTTTATGAATACTCCCATAGGCCACTCTAGTGGATTATTTTATAATAAGATTGGTGAGGCGCGGATTTATAATACAAAATTATCTCTGTACGCACCTAGGATCATAAAATATTTAAAAGAAGCTAGAACTACATATATTAAAATTAAACTTTCAAAAAATGCAAAATCTCTGTATCATAGCTTTAAAGTCTTTGTCGGAACATAATGTTACTAATCGTAAATGGGATCAAATTCTACAATTATTAGAATTAGAACTGAAGAGCATTGATAGGAAATACGAAATTTTATTTAATTTATTAGTCCAAAGGTTAAATAAAAGGAAAGAGCGAGGATTGATTAATGGAACATCATATGTATGGCTCATTCCACGCCAAATCGATCACTTTTGGAAGTCACCATCTCCGATTCTGCTCTAATCGAAATGTGTTGTAGTTCATGTGAGATTAGGTGGGGTTTAAGTCATCATTTTGCCGGTTTCGAATTTGTTAAGGAATAACAAGCCTTCAAAGTTTGCAATTTTTGCCCATTTTTGCAAACTTACGAATTTTTTTCTCAGAAACTACTCAACCGATTTAGCTACATTTTGTTTTGTTTTATTCGGCAAGGATCGGGCTATTTTAAAATATTTTTTTTAACTTTGTCAATTTGTTATAAATTGTTGGAAAATTTAAACAAATTCTTTTTTTGCGTTTTTCTCAATGAGGGGCGTTAAGGGTTAAAATTTGAAAAAAATATGGTCATATTCTTTGAAACTTCCCCTTTAAAATGAGCCCTTCAGAACTATGGAGCCTTGAAAATTGACGTCACTACAAGCTGGAAAATGACGCGCGGTATCCCCGTTTCAGGTAGGCAAGTCGCGTGCTCAGCTATTATGATCGGTTGTTTTATATCACTGGTCCCAAAGCAATTCGAGAAGACTTCGAACACGACTTAATAACTCTGTTTATACCTCGTATATATATATACAATGAATTTGGAATAAAATTCTTTTCACTTTTTGTCAATATGCAAATTTAAATAAATTGTAAAATAATGTTATGAAAAACTTTGTGTTATAAATAAATTGCATTTTGCATAATTTGTTACCATCCTGTTGTTATACGCTGTAACCGTGCCTATATTTCACACACAACAATTTTTACAAATAAATTTATCGTCCGTTTTTCTGTTCACGTTCTTACCTTCGCCAACAATATGTATCGTCTTCGAGCTTTCCCGAGGGTTTTTATGGAGAACGCATCCTCACTTCGAATTTACAGGAAAAAACAAGCTCGCCGTTAGTGCGGGCCTGGAAACCATCAACGGCCGAGGGGGTGAAGGTGACCGGGCCTCGCGCGAACTAGGTCCTAATCCTTACTGAAGGCCCTTGATTTACGATGGCCCTAAAGTGACTCTGGCCATCGTCACTGCTAATTGTTGTCGCGAGAATCAGAGCTTAGAATATTTGCCCCACTTAAGGATAATTATGCGTGCGCATCGATCCCTCTCGATAGAGATCGAAGGAGATCGATGCGAGACTCAGTTTCGGCACTCTACGTTTGAGAGCGGACCAAGCAAGACTTTTCCAATTCCGTTCAGCGAAATACCGTACGCGATTGGGAGGTCAAACCGATCTGTTAACATAGAAAAACCGCCTATCTTATCCTCGCCGCATACGTACCTCAAACCGAGAAGTCACAAGCTCAAACCGAGCTGTGGCACTGCTAGAACGAGAGTATAGAAATTTCTTCACTGGGCGTTTACAGCGTAGTTGTCTAAAACGAGAAATTTTTGATTATAATAAAATAAATAATTAAAGTCATTTCATTGTAAAATTCGCTTAATGGAAGGGACAGTGAGTAACTGTTGATTGTGAGTCAATTCTCAATAGTTGTTTAGTTAGAAATTTTTGAAAAGCCCGCGCAGCTGGGCTAGCCGCCCCTGATCTTCCTAAGATGGACGTATATAAAAAATAATAGAGCCACGTCCTGCTCGATGCATCGCCAACTCATTAGAGTTGCGAAAAGGGAACCCGGTTTAGCGACGCGATACACAATTTCATGGCAATTAAAAGAGTCGTTCACGTCTGCATAGACAGATCGTTAATTCAACCCAGAAATTCGCATAACAGAATCCATCGATATTCAATAGCAAGGTACGTTACTCTGCAATACTTGTTTTGTATTTTAAATAATTAAAAGCGGTCGCAAGACCCAAAACACGCGGTCATTTATGACCCGCAGAGGAGTTGCAGCCCATGCACTCTCTCTGACCACACACGCGATCATTTATGATCCGTAGACGAGTCGCGCAATGCGTACTCACTCTGATTATACACGCGGTCATTTTTGACCCGTAGAAGAGTTGCATCCCATGCACTCTCTCTGACTATACACGCGGTCATTTTCATGACCCGTAGAGGAGTTGCGTCACGCACACTCACTCTGGTTACACGTACACATCTCACACTCACATAAAACATAAATAAATAAATTTTACGACGTTTTTGGCCGCAAGGTCTTTTTTCCTCGGGGTTTATCCCCAAACATTATTGTTGTTGTTTTTTATTAACTAATACTTTTCTTTTCGCATGAATCACGTGGCTCAGACACAAAGTTTGAGTCCCGAAGCCTTAACAAAAGTAATTATCGACAATAATCCCTCAGTTATAGATCGTGACTGCGGTCGTTTAATTGTACACTTTGGCGTGGTACGACTCCCAGGTTCATACGGGAAATTGAAGTGTCGCTTGGCCCACAGAAAGTGTCTCGCCATATCTTCTTATTGTACATTTATGACCTTGCGAGTGGTAGACTCGCCGGAGTAGAATTGTACAATTTTTGCCAACATTTTATCGTGGCACAGCTCACAAGCTTGTTTGAGCTACCAGAGTAACGCTCAGCTCACAAAAGTGCCCTGCCGCTACTCATTGGTTGTACTTGAATGCCTTTGTAAAGAGGTGGACACTGCAATCTCTTTGTTTAATAACCGAAGTGTCGCTCAGCCCACACGCTGTGCCTGCTGGTATTTTTTGGTTGTTCTCGATAGGTTTGTGAACTTTATAGTACAGGTGTAACATTCCTGGAGAAATTTTTTGTTTTTTTTTTCTCTTTCTTTCACTCTCAGAACTGTCTCGCTACTAAGATATTTCATTTCCTTAAAGATATTCCGATTTCTATTATCGATCGTATTTTTCTATTATCGACCGTATTTTTCTATTACCGACCGCGGCAATTAGATACGTCAATTACCATCAAATTTGGGTTGAACTGTCGGTAACACATATATATATTTGATTTGCGAATATTAAATAATGATTAGGTTAGCGAACATATAAATTAGTTAATCAAATGTTAAGTTCAATTACGAATTATCAGGATCGTGTATTATTTCTTTTGTTTAAATAAATAATGTGTTATAAGGATTCGGTATGGAATATTCCACGCGTTGCGATTCTAGCTCAAGACTCGTAGAAAGAATACGATATATTAGGAAAGGATAGAATATATATAAATTTCCATTAACAATGCTATTGAATATAAAAGTTATTAAATAATTATTTGTAAAACGTAGGAAACTAATTCAATCATATGGCCAAATTCAGATATTATTCTATTTGAGTAAATAATGCATTGTAAATAATGTATTGTAATTAACGTATTGTAAATACTCGTACGGAAGATTCCGAAATGCTACGTGCCTACGTGACACAACAATAGACAGGATTTCCAGGAATTGGCTCGCGATCTCTAGAGAAAGATAGAATATATAATTTCAATTAATAAGAATTATTGGTCATTAGAATCATTAATTAATCAAATCTATCAAGAGATAAAATCAGCAAATGTTATATTAAGTTTAATTCTCGATACTCAAAGTCAGGTACTATTTTATTAATCTGAATAAATAATAAATTGTAATAGCGATCTATGGAACGTTCCGAAGTATCGTATGCTTCGACATATAGTTCCGGTCCTTACTGGCGTACGTGCGTAAAGTGTAGAAAAGGACAGAGAATATGTTTCTCGCTAATTTACTATTAATAAATAATTTTTGTATTAAAAACATTAACTACTCTTCGGAAAACATTATTGGCGATGTTAGATATTCAAATACTTTATTAATTGGCGTTTAATTAAGAATTATATGTAAATTGTACACAAAATTGTATACGTCATAACCTCGAAAAGGGTAGGGATTTCAAGTATAAAAGACCGAGCGAAAGCAGCCTAGACAGCAGAACAATTCTCAAATTCGAACAAGCTAGATGTCTTAGACAAATTAACCCGGAACAGTTTCCGCTGGTCAGGGCCGAAATGATTTTTAACTCTTGACTGGAAGAGCGGGTATGTGCCATTTAGGTACTTGATCGTTGGGTCGTTCTAGTAGCTGGCGAACAGCAAGCTCCCCAATTAAGCGATTTGGTTTTGGGTGTCAGTGTATGATTTGGCAAAAAGGGTTATGAACAATTAGTTGTCGAGTCACAAATTAAACGAGTAACTGTTCCGATAGAAATATATTAACTTCATATCAATCTTAGGATCTTGAGTCAAGTTAAATTAATTCATTAAAAATTGTTGTTCTGTCTCTAGCGTAATACACGTAGTCGACTACACCGCGTCGGAAATTTAATATAAAATATTAATCTCAAAATTATTGTAAAAGCAAATTTAGGCGACTTCCGAAAATAATCAGACCTAGGTAGGATTTGTAATAGCGCCGGATTCCAAACATATCAATTTTGTTAAATTTTGCAATTGCGTTTCGAGTCGATTTAATATTATAAAAGCGTAGTCGAGTTAGTCTTGACTGTAAATTAAAATATAGAACTTCGAGATAATTAACTAGAAATTGCGTTCTGTTAAATACTTCATATACTTGCGAATCGCGTATTATTTAACTTATTGAGTTTCTGCAATCAAAGTTTATTTAGTTCTTTTGATTTAATTGTTCATTATATCAATTTATATTTCATATACTTTTCCTATTTTCTTATTTTCTTATTTTCTTATTTTTATTAATTGTTAATCATTATTATTTTATTGAATAAACCTGCTTATTGAAAGGTATTGACCTGTGGATTTCACTCCTTAACCGCACACCACACGAATCCCACATTCTTTAGATTAGTTATTATAGAAACGAGTCGTTCAGTAGGTAAATACCGCTCTTTGCTTCACGAGCAGTGTAAATTTCTGTGCATAGCTCCAGAATCGTTACACAGGCACCACTTTACTTTTCCCGAATTGCTCAGCAAGGTCGATCTGAGTGTTTCTGTGCTATACGCGTCGCGAATATTACGATCGGATTTGCACTGTTAGAATCAGGCGTTCGGCATCAGAGGGAGTCTTGAGCCTCAATACAGATCTCTTGACAGACTGTTAGGTATTTCGACCTGGTTTCGACTTCGTGCGTGTCTCCACCGGAACAACTCCTCCGATTTTTCGGTCGTGTGTAAAAGGTGCTGCGACAGTGCAGAATCGTATTTTCTATCGAGACGTTGACTCCAACAGCAATTCATTTCTATTCAATATATTTATATTGAGAAAATTCTATTCTGGGCATCATGCTTTCTTATCTATGCACCATTGCGTGTCAGTATACTGGAATTCTTTAAAACTGGCATAAACCTTATCTTCGTATGTGTCGTAGGTTTCTTTTGGAAAAGATTATTTGGAAAATAAGCATGTTTTATTCGTTTCTTCAATAACGCGACTATTCTATATTTAACAAACAGATTTTGTGTTCTAATAAATAAAGCGAGTTTGTTACATTATTTCGTAATCAAAATAACTGTACGTATTTGATGAAATATACATATTAGTGTTTGTTATTATATAAATCGTTTCTATCTTCAACTACCGAACAGATCACTCCGCTGTCCAGTTCCTGGCGGCACCAATCACTCCGATTAAAATCCTTTGTATATTTTAAAATTATATCAAATTAGCGTTCATATTATACATATATATGCCCAACCTGGGCATTAAATCAGTCAAAATACATCAAAAGCATTTTAACGGTCACAATGTCAAAAACCATAGAACTTTCCTATTGGAAGTTTTAATGTATCTCGTATGGTTTTCGAAATAGCTTAAGCGGGTTGAAACTTTAAAGGGTCGTTTCATCCCTTAAAGCCGCGTCTCAGCCGATAAAAAAAATACGTGTCTCTTATTTTTGCTTGCTTAACAAACGTATGAAGTTTCATCGAAATCGGAGATGGATACTTTCGTGCCTTTCCTTGTAAAGAGTATTTGAAACCCATTTAACGTTTCCTACATAGTTTCAGCAGCTAACTCTCTTTTCCTGCTTGAAAATAATAGGGGGTGTATGTACTCTTTCTCTTGTAACTGAAGAACGTAATAAATCTAATCGCGTACATAATTTTCTCGAAAATAACATTTCCATGGGTGATGTTCCCGTTTTCTCATGTGGTGTATTCTTGTATTGAGTTAACAGTCGCTGCAATTCTGGCTGCGTATTTATACGATCCGTTTTCTTTTGCTTTAATGAATTCTTTAAAATCTGTTTGTGACGCTCTGCCTGTCCGTTTGTGGCAGGATGGTATGGAACTCTGAGCCTTTGCGTGATTCCACTTATCTTTAGGAAATCTGTAAACTCTTTTAAAATAAACGCTCTCCCGTTATCAGAGACTAAATACTGGGGTAAACGGTAAATCAAACAGATCTTTCTGCATATTTTTATTGTGATTTGTGAGTTTATATTCTTAACTATGTGTATTTTTGGCCACTTGGTATACGAGTGTACTAAAACTACTAAAAAAGTAATGCCCTAAAAATGGACCTGTTCATACCTCGCAAAGTATATTAGTAACAACTTTTGGTCAATGAAGCATATATAGTTACGTTAGACTTAACTCCGAAGTGATATGAATGTAATCCGTTTGTTCGGCCATCAGTTTGAAAATATTAATGACTTGTAAAAAGAATAGTAATAATTTTACTAGATTAATAGTTAATATTTTTAATAAGTTTGATAACACTGTACAACAAATTTTGACTTTTTTTTTATTTCGTAACCGCCACTATGAAATTCTTATAGATTTTTGCGAGCTGAATACGAATTTGATATCCGTTTTTCTCTAGGACGTACAGTTTTTGAGAAAATTAATGTTAAAAAAAATTGCAAATTTTCAACTTTGGAAATTTTTTGTGCTTTTACCATAGCAGTTATTCAGTGGCTTTTTATACGAGAAAAATCTGTGAACTTTCCCGAATAAAACGATATAAATTGTTATTACATTGTAAACATTTAAATATGTTTAAATAATGGTCAAAGTAAGAAAGACACCAAAAATGCACCAATTTTTGCTGATATTTTTCAATTTATTTAAAAAACTACGGGTCTAAGCGAAAATCTAATCATCGTACGCGATAGAGCAGACATTTCTGCTGAAGAAACCATCAAGCGGAGTTTCAAAATCACTTTCGTCTTCTTTTTATAAAAAAAATAGTTCGGCAAAACACGCGCCGCTGCCAGTGGTACTCAATTTTAACGCCATTTATGGTACATTGTACCAGAGAACGTGGCATTATACTTTTCCCACGAAGTAATACCGTTGAACACAAAAAGGAAAATGATTGAGTCCCTAAAAGATAACAATCCGGAACATTCAATAAAAAGACTATTAATATTTCCAGAAAACATACAGAATTATGTAGATATGAATATTGATAGATTCTTTTCTATTGCATCCAAAGAATGGTTTAATGGGTACAATATACCTGCAGATTTTTTAGAAAAAGACTCTTCATTTTGGAAAAATGATATTTCATATCAAAAAGGTTTACAAATTACAACACATTTAAAAATCGTAAACGATACCGTTGAACGTGATGTTAAACTTATATCTGAATGTAATAGTCTGCTGATCAAAAATGAGGAAGAAACACAATACATTTTACAAATAATTGAGAATTATAATAGCCTTTATGCTGATGCATGCAAATCTACATTAACAAAGAATATATATCAAAAACTACGTACAATTTAATAATAGGCTAATTTATTGATTATATAAGATATAACTTAAAATAAAGAATATTTTGCTTAAAACTTAAAAAAAAATCATTTATAAGTGCTAATATAATCAAGCATATTAGAAAATTTATCAACTTTTGAACAAGTTGTATACAGCTTCCAGTTGCCCAGCAGTCACATTCTCCGGTACTTCAAATGCTACGTTACATATCAAGTTTAACGCTAAAATTTAATAATTTTGTATATATTGTAAAAAGCCGAATGCAAATGGTAGTATTACACGTGTAAAAAATTATATCTTTAAGGCAAAATATTCACTGATATTTTTAAAATAAAAGGCTACAAAGATATACGACGTTAACACGAAATCGTGCAAGTTTGGAAACTTCAACTCGATTGCGGCACGGGTTCCTGTCATCCAATCAGGCTGAAACTTTGACATTATCATTTCTTCACCAAGTGTCAAAATTTTAGGGGGTGAGATCAACAAAAATCGGAAGTCGAAAAATAAGGACCACCCTAATGTAGCTACATATACCTTTATGTAAAGTATCATGGTTTTTGAGATACTGACAACTTTTTTGATTTTGCTTATTACCGAAGCAAACGATTGTAGAAAGTTTATTATGATTATTATTGTTAGGTTTTTAATGTTATTTTATTATAATAGTTTTCTTATAAAATAAACTTAAATTATAATTCGCATTGTATGCAACAACAGCTTGAACAACTTATGCTATTTAGTTGAACAGAAAAAATAAATTTTTGATTATTTTAAATTATTTCCTTTCACTCTTACTAACCCATTCAATCTTTCAGGGTTGACAACCCATAGAATCAAATTTAAACACCCTTCCTCAATTTTGATCTTCGTCAAAGACAAAATTGCTAATTTATAATTTTTAGATTTTCCTTGTGTCTTACATACCATTTCGTTGACAGAAATTTGGTAAGTATATCTGCACAGTTTTTGTTTGTTTCCATACACATAGTCTATATAATCAGACCCTTATTAATTAAGTCCTTTATATAATATTTGATATCAATATGTTTACTTCTTTTGCTTGGTTGTCCATGAGTAACGTCACATTACATTCCCTTCTACACATTTCTTTAGCTGTTTATTGAAAATGGGTTTAAGAAATAATTTATTACACAGTGAATTGAATTACTTAAAAACGTTTCTTTATTATTCTTACTGCACGAGGAAGGTCTGAACTAATAAATTAACACTGAACTTATTTAAATAAAAAACTGGGCTCAAGAAAAATCTATAGAAGTACAGGGTGTCCACGCCTAAGTGTGACAGCGCGATATTTCATGAACTATTGATGTCACGAAAAAGTGTTTATATGGAAATTGCAGGATAAAAGGGGCTCTATATTTTGGCATAAACGAATTTTTTATAATGTTATTAATGTAAAAGATATGATGGTGAAGTTTCGTTTTTTAAATGGAACTATATATTTTTTTTTCGATCACGCGATAGAGCTTCTCGAGACAAATTCATTAAGATTTAATGTATCTACCCGATTTTTAATAGTGCTGTAAACTCCTGAGCCTACATAGTACCAGAGACGTTACACATCGATAATTTTAAATATATACTTTTGACGATTTCTAGAACGTTCTAAAGGACCATAATAATCAATATGTAAACAATAAAAAGTTACCGAACCTTTATCCGGACACTGTAAACTTCCTTCAACTCTGCTCGCAATAGTACAATATGTAATGCATTTTATACAGTTTATTATAAATTTTTGCACTTTTTCTTTGCTCCCGGGGAACCAATAAATTCGAGATAAGTAATCTAATGTTTTGTTCACGCCTTGATGTCCAATTTCTTCGTGGTTTGTCCGAATTATATTATCCTCCATCAATGAAGGTACATAAAATAACAATTTATTATTTAGTTTCCTATAAATAATTCCATTATTTCATTCGAATAGTTCATGTTCTTTACTTTGTAATTCGTAGTTTTTTAATTTGAGGATCCTGATTCTGTAAGATTGCTAAATTGCGTTCAAAACTATTTTCCGTAATTACAAGCATGCTTTAATTTATCTCCTGGTCATTCTGGTTTCAGATAGCGTTTACAGTAATGATTCGTAATAAGTAACTCACTCGGGCCTGCCCCGATGCTTGTTACGAATCAGATATACTATTCGGCTTGCCTTTTCTCCCGAACGCGACGACGGAGACCGCGTACAAAAAACAGGGGGTTGAGTGTCGCGGTAAACTATAAAGTGATTGGTCGAGCACCGATGTTATTCTTTAGACAAGGACAGAACATAACATGCTTTCTCTTTTTAATACTTGTAAAATTTCATGAATGGCTATGTATCGTTATGTATCAGAGTGAGAAAACAATATACATGTTCTGTCCTCTTTCCACTACACTGTTCGGTCAACCGTAAAAATTTATGACTTTGAGAATTTATTTTGCAAGCATGACAAGCGGAAAAGAATTTCTTTTCAGAGGGTTTATTTAACACATATTGAAGTACGAAAAATAATTTTTGTTTTGTCATTTTCGTACAAAATGGGGGCCACACAGCCCATCGGTGGAAACAGCTTTTGTAGAAACACCGCCACAGGAGGACGGATTTCTCGCCGTGTATGAGACTTGGAATAAAAAATCAGAAAAATTTATAATCTATATACAATTGGCCTTGGTAGTACGTAGGGGTTTTTTATTTAATCAATTTTTGTAGAAGTTATGCATGTTTTAAGAAACGAATCGACTTTTTGCATGAAAAATGTGCATTGAATTTTTTATAAAAAAAAAGTTTACATTCAATCAAAAAACGGCTACATACTACCATGGAGGATATTGTTGTGAAGCTACTGTAAAAATTTCAATTCGATCCATGCAATAGTCACCGAGAAATCCGTCCTCCCAGTATGACAAAAGTGGTTTCGAGAAAAACGCGTTTAAAGTTTTATGAACATTTTAATCCTTCAATTTCTTGTCTACCTCTAATCTGCGATTCCTGTACCATACATTTGGCCATCCAGGTCGATGTTCGCCTCCTTCTCTACCTTCCTCTACAACCGTTTGTTTTGTAGGTAACAGATGTACTTATTATTTTACTCGGTGCGCGCTCTGAGAAGCTGCGGCAAAATTGATAATTGACTCTTTTAAAATTTGTTTTCCACTATAAATCAAATGGCATTCTGTTTTTATGACCCGAAAGCATCGTTTAAGCTATAAAAAGAAATCGACTTTTTGAAAATCCTAGAGTGGTGTTATCCCTTAATCGGTGGATCGTTCTCGATTACATCGATTTTCAAAATTTCTGATACCTGATAATCATCGCTTCCCTTTTTAAATTTACGTTCAATTTGCACAGTTCTTCCGAACGTTATTTCCATATTATTGCTCGCAATAAAGTCTCTACCTAATAAACAAGAATAACTCGAGTATCTAGGAGACAACCGGAGCGATCGGACGAGTTTACCAACTTCATGCGTATCGTGAACGCAAGTGACATTACGAGTGAAAGTAAATTATTAGGTTAAGTTTCTAACCTGACTATTAGTGCAATTAATCAATGTAGTTATTCGTTCGCGAGAGCGCAAAAGCCCCTGCGAACATTTTCTCATTAACATATCGGTGCAATCTTTTCACCGAAATGGCCTCTGTTAATAATACCCCTACTGTACAACCGAAACGAAGCTACACCAATATTGTCCAAAGGGATTGTTTTCCAAAGAAAGAACAGGCAATCGTAATTGAAGCCAAAGATGGAATACAGATAAAAGGTTACGTCCAGGCTGTAGGGAAATTAACCGACCCACGCAATATTCGATTTATATCGAGAATTTCTAACGCTAGAATTTGTGTATTCTTCGCAAGCAAGGAAATTGCAGACAATATCACAGGTAAATATAATCGCATTAGAATCAACAACACAGATCTCTGCCTCAGACCGCTTATTAATAAATACCAACGCATCATTCTTTCAAATGTATACCTAACAATTCCCGATAATGGCAAGATTTTTTAATGGCGACTCAATCAGAATCGAGAGCGAGAGAGCGAGATGTTTTTACGATTTTCTTCCTGAACAAATTCGTCTGTGTCAAACTCCAGCAAGGAGCCGCAGAGAGGTAGTCCGGCAAGGTGGCGTTGATTCAAAGAACTAATTAGTAAACGTTTGTAGTTTTTAAACTAATGGCAATAAGCTGAACTGTTCAGTAAATCAGCTCGCTGGACATTTCCCATGTAAGTTGTCGAAAACCCAGCAGGCTGTGGCGCACATGAAGTTGTCAATATGAATGACTTGAACCGGCAAGGGCCCAGACGTGAGCTACAGACAGCTCTAAACCCAAACCGTTGGGTTATATATCCTGTTGAGATATATGGTCATGTGACTGTTAATGTCTGGGCATGCAGCATTGTAGGTTCGAAACCCTTGTTGAGTTTTGCTCAGCTTTGGCTGATTTGTGCACCACAGGAGGCCATATTTATGACACGGAAGAGGAGATCGTGATAATAATAAAGTTAAAATAATAGAGAAAGTCTGCAGGACCCTGTCCTTAGAAATTCTATTTCCTGTATGGAAATTCTCAAGATTTGAATGGCAAATGTCTTAAACGTGACAATTATTGCTCCGACCAGTTTAAGATTATCCCATAACCAATGTCTTATTGAAAGAAAACTCATCCATCAACACCCAAAAGGAAGTCCAAATCATATCTCACACAAGTAATGCAAACATTTCTTATGAGCCGACAAATAAAACTCAAATATCAAAAGTGGAAAATATGGAAATAGAACAAACTCATATGCCACTAAAACGCACTCATGCTGAAATTACTAAAAATTCGAGTAGTAATTCAAGCAACACGAGCAAAGATCTAGAGACCACGACGAAAGAGTCAGTTCACAGACCACCAAAGAAAAAAGCTATCACGACAGAAACCACGACAAAGAATATAGATGATACACTAGAATCCATACATCATATACTAAACGAACCAGGTAAATTGTTAAATTACAATCAGTTTAAAAACTTCTTAGAAAAAACTCAAGGACAATCTAATATAAAAAAGACAGCTACAGAATATGTAGAGGATACCAACTCTTTAGCAACCTTCATGTACGAACTATATCCACATCTCACAGATAGAAGCATTAAGGGTATGGTTCAGTGACAAAGGGTCTTGTGTACTGACGAGTGTCCCTAGGTGTGACTTTAATGTCCTCATGCCGTGACTCGCAGAAGTTCTGTCGATCTTTGTCTATCTTATATGTGTTTGACTAACTCATTTCAACCCAACAAACGGTTCTTATAGCTCAATTGACTTGACCTTTTGCAGTCCCTCCCTCTGCGATGTTTTAGAAATGACAACTTCCTAACATCTACACAACAGCGATCATTTTCCTTTATTCATTGTACTAATGGAGAAAAATACAAATGACTTCATATTCACACCCAGATGGAAATTTAAAAAAGCGGATTGGTCAAACTACCGCAAAATAATAGAACAAAATATCCCATTATTAAAAGAACCGAATATTGAAAACTGCGAATGAATTAATGAGCTACTGCAAGAATTCGAAAAATTGATTATTAATGCAGCCACACACTCCATACCCAAAACCTCTAATAACAAACGCAATAGAAGTCTCCCATGGTGGAATCAAGAATGTGAAGACGCCATAAAAAATAAAAAACATGCCTTCAACGTGTACAAGAAGCATAAGACGTGGTACTTTATACCCCTCATAAGGAACCTCCTATGGAACCGGAATGGGTCATAGGGCACCGGCAAAAACCGTCTAGAGAGAGAACAAATCGTGCGTAATTCCGTATGAATGTAACCTGGCGCTTTGTTATTTTACATTTACCGCCATGGACTGACGTCAACAGTAGCGAGGGCACGACGTACGCCGAGAGAATGGGCCGCTACCTTGCCGCTCCCTGCTACGACCTTACGATAGACCAGGAAGAGGCCGCGGTGTAGGAGCAGATTCTGCCAAGAAGACGTCGCAGGAAGAAAGAGACTCCGGCGAAGGGTGGGGGCGATCACAAGGAGTCCTCGTACCGGCACAAGGGCTCGCGCTTAGTTATTCTGTTTCTGGCAATTGCCGAGTGGCCAAGTCTAATAGTTTTTCCAAGTAAAGAGTTTGCCGAAGCCTACCGTGCCTAAGATCTCGAGAAGACATCTCGGTAAGCCCCCCCTCTTATTATGTTGTGTAAAGATCGCGAAATCGGGATTCTCGTATCGTGGGTTGTCGACCACCGATCGTGCAGTTCACGGTCAGATTCCGCAAAAAGTAATCATCAAGTAGCGGCCTTTGCGCGATTAGTAGATAAGTAGTTTAAGTTAGCAGGGTAAACCCGGAGGCTCCTGCCCGGGAACATTCGCGGATCCCGATTCTCGGGCGTATCGTTTGGTGTCGTAACTGAGATTACGAATTTAGACGGACCGCTTTCCGATACTTCTAGAGGCCGAGCTACTACCGATTACTGAATCGCGTTAGCCGCAATCTATCGCGTTTTGCTTTGTATTGTGCCCTCCCGCGTCCCGAGTTCGTGATTTCATAATTACCGGAGGAGATCGTAAAGTGCATGTTGTATTATATCGAAAAACCGCAGTTTGTCGCTCAAGTTCTCTCTCTAGACGGTCGCCATTACGGAATCATCTCGGGCGTAGTATTAAGTTGCGTTCGCGTTGCGTTTCGTTCCGTTTAGTACGTATTGCGGCCGGAAATCACGAAAGGACCTAGAAATTTAGCGTATAAAGTCACCTTGCCCTAATCATTGTTGTTAATTAATCTTTAACACGTTGAAGACGGCGTGTACCACCGGTGGCTCACACGCGAATGGTTTATCTGGCGGCGTGTACCACCGGTGGCTTACACACGAATGGTTCATCTGGCGGCCTGTACCACTGGTGGCTTACATCGGCTATAGTCTTATAACACAGTTTTGTTTGATTTGCGTCTGAAGTTTTGCTACACAGCATTGTTTGCAATGCGCCGCCAGATAAGCAAATTCTGCGCCGTCCTAAACGTGTTAAATAAACACCGATGTTAGAAACTATTTCCGCTTTGTCGAAGTCTCTTCTGATCCTTTCGGGTTCTATTCTCGTCCACCTCCGCGTCTAGAGTCCTTTACCCCTGAAAAATCCCGCCACTCTACCCTTTCTTTCCGATCACGGAGCAGCCGTGCCGTTTCGTCGCCGATTTGAGTCTTCCGTATTTCGCAATTCCGACTTCATCTCGTTGATCGGTTTCGCTTTGTCATATCATTGCGTGACGCTGAAAAGCGTCTCGCGCCCAACAACTTCGGTTCCGTTTCAGTATCGCGGGGATTCGAATCGGGCGCCGAAGTGCTACTCGTTCGCGGATCCGCGGAGGCTCCGCGAAGGTCAAACGTGCGTGCGGGCTCGAGAAGGGCCGGTAAATCATTCGCAGGCGAGGCGGGGTCGCGGGGACTGTGCGAAGTCGTATTTCCGCGAACCGCGCGTGGCATTCTATAAACGCACCAAACAATAACATCACAAACGACCCTAAAGAAATAGCCAACATATTAACAGATACTTTTGCTACGCACTCTAGTAATGCAAATTTCGATCCAGATTTTCTCAGTACCAAAATTCAAAAGTATTAGAACTCGTAACGTAGATTTGACGGTATACCTCGAGCGGCTAAGATATACCGACATGTGGGTTATTTGGACTTTGGTTATAATCAATTGAGACGATAATTAAGTAATAAAATGAATAATCAAATATATTATTCCCAAAACCGGGTTCTACAAGTGTTTAAAGTGTACTTGTCGGTTAAGGTGACTCTAATATACAAGAGTTCAAATGTTACTTTGATTTGAATTTAATAAGTTTAATTAGTTTCGACTCCGACAAAGCGTGAATCTAATCCTGCCTAGTTTTAACGGAAAACGAGCGAAACGGGTACCCAAGAGTAAGTCCCGGAAATAGGAGGTAGCTGACGTAATTCCGAACAAGATTTCCTTTTGCAAAAATGGGATTTGAAGCTTCGTTTTTCAGTTATTAAGGAAAAACACGAACCAATCAGAGCGCGAGGATTACACGCGACCAGACGCAAGAGCGACAGCTTCGAGCCTGACGCCTGAGCATGATCGTGAACAAGCGCATGTTTGCACCGTGACCGCGTAATTGCTAACAGAAAGCCGCTACGTGAAAGCTAAATCAAATAACGAATATGTTTGAGATTCCGTCAGCTCGCTCAATCAATACCACTGTCGCCATCTCACGGCCTCTCATGAGGCCCAGTGGGACCGCTAGAGCGACCGTGCGAGGGAGTGACGAGCGCGTGACGCGAGCGCGGCGAGCGCCTCTGCGCCTGCGCTCACGCTTCGTACGTGCTTGCCTTCTCGACGCCGGAAACGTAGACCTTTTTGATCATGTTCGCTCCGCCACGTGTAAGGTCGACTGCTCGTAACTCGGTCAGCTCTCAATCCTTTGTTAATTAAAGATTACAGTGAAAGTGCTCATCATCACAAACTGCTCAACGCGTGTGATTACACATTCAAGTTTTAACTCATTATAAACGTTAATATCAATTCGGACTGCTCTCGATTCTGTGCAAGTGCGTCTCAGCATTAGAGTGTTCGCACGATTGTAGCCGCTTATCCGGTTCAACGGGCGGCACATTGGATCTGCCTTGCGCGAATCACAATCTACTCAACCTAATCGCTACACTCCCAACTGTAAAATATTGTACAAAGTTATAATTGATTTAAAGTAAACTCATTTTTGTGTGAAATTGTGTCCAATCAATTCCTTTATCCACGCTGTATTTTTTTTCTCATCCTTTATGCCGCGCTCATGGAAACTTTGTAACGATTCTGGAGCTAAGCACAGAAATTCTACAGCGCTCGTGAGGCAAAGAGCGGTATTTACCTACTGAACGACTCGTTTCTATAATAACTAATCTAAAGAATGTGGGATTCGTGTGGTGTGCGGTTAAGGAGTGAAATCCACAGGTCAATTCCTTTCAACAAACAGGTTTATTCAATAAAATAGTAATAATTAACAATTAACAAAATAAGAAAATAAGAAAACAAGATAAGTATATGCAATATAAACTAATATCACGAACAATTAAATCAAAAAAGAACTATATAAACTTTGATTGCATACTAGCAGAAACTCAATAAATTAAATAATACGCGATTCGCAAGTATATGGAGTATTTAACAGAACGCAATTTCTAATTAATTATCTCGAAGTTCTATATTTTAATTTACGGTCAAGGCTAACTCGACTACGCTTTTACAATATTAATAAGATTCAAAATTCTAAGTGTCAATGATTGGTACTCTTTTCAAAGATTAACGCAATTATGAAATCGAACAAAATTAATACATTTCTAGCTCTACGATGAATCCTACCTAAGTCTGATTCTGAGGCTAATTACGCTTTTGCAAAAATTAATAATATCAATACTTTAAAAATCTAGCGTTACGCGGAATCCTACCTAAGTGTGATTCTCTTTTAAGCTTGTCTAGATTCGCTTTTACAATATTTACGATATTAATACTTTAAATTGATTTTCTAATTCGGTGTAGTCGACTACGTGAAATTCGCTACGCAAGATTCGATAATGACAGAACAATATTCTTTAATTAATTCAAAATCCTAAGATTGACTCGATTCAAGACTCTAAAGTTTGTGAGAAAAATGTATGTTTCGTCGGAACAGTTACTCTTTTTGATTTTGACTCGACAACTAATTGTCCAAGACCCTTTTAGTCAGAGCGCACATTGACACCCAAAACCAGATCGCTTAATTGGGGAGCCTGTTGTTCACTGGCTACTAGAACGACCCAACGACCCAGAATCAGATGAACAGCATACGTCCAACAGGGTAGCAAATTAAAAATGACTCTAATTATAAAATCGTAATTACTCAACTGCCACCCAAAAGACACGGGCTTCAGACACCAAGCTGCTCAAAGTGGGGAACGTGGGCCCAGAGCGAACTCCGAGAATCTGACGGCGCGTTTAGTAATTCGATAAAAATTATAATATATGTTAGAGTAGCTGAGAGCTCTCGTTTTGATGTTTCAACCTCTCTTGGCGCTGAGTATAGCACTCTCCTGACGGAGTTTCAGATGCAAGACCGCTTGTACGGGGAGCCTGTTGTTCACTGGCTACTAGAACGACCCAGCGATCAAGTATCTAAATGGCGTATACCCGCTCTTCCAATCAAGAGTTAAAAATCGTTTCGGCTCTGTCCAGCGAAAACTGTTCCGGATAATATTTGGCTAAGACTTCTAACTAGCTCGACTTCGAAAATTGTTCTGCTCACTAGGCCGATTTCGCTCGGCCTTTTATACTCGAATTCCCCACCTATTCGGGGGTTATGACGTATGTAGTTTCGCATATAATTGTTAATTAGACGTTAACTAATAAAGCAAATGATTTTCTAACATTACCATTAATGTTTTCCGAAGAGTAGTTAATGTTTTTAATACTGAAATAATTAATTAATAGTGTATTAACGAAAACGTATTATCTGTCCTTTTCTACATTTTACGCACGTACGCCAGTAAGGACCTGAACTATATGCCGAAGCATACGACACGCCGGAATATTCCATAGATCACGATTACAATTTATTATTCGTCTGAGTTAATGAAATAATATCTGACTTTGAGTATCGGGGATCAAACTTAACATGACATTTGCTAATTTTATACATTGATGGATTTAATTAATTAATGCTTCTAATGACAAATAATACTGTTAATTGAAATTATATGTTCTGTCTCCCTTTAGAGATCGCGCGCTGATTCTAAGAAATCCTGGCCAGCGCCGTGTCACGTAGGCACGTAGGCATTGCGTATGAAACACTTACAATATATATTATTTATTCAAATAAACTAACATTTGATTTTGATCATCAATAACTCAACTTTAACATATCATTAAATTTGCCTTCCTGTATTTTGATTCAACAAATAATTATTTAATAGCCTTTATATTTAACACTATTAACGAAAATGTATATTCTATCCTTTCCTGAATATACCGTACTCTTTCTGTCTTCCTGAGTTAGAATCGCGGCGCGTGGAATATTCCATACAAAATTCTTATAATACATTATTTATTTAAACAAATGAAATGATACATGAATCTGATAATTAATAATTGAACTTAACATTTAACTAAGCAGCTCATATGTTTGTTGGACACAATAATTATTAATAACATAATATCTGCAAATGGAAAAATATATCTATATACATGTTACCGACAGTTCAACTAAAATTGATGGTAATTGACATGTCTAATGTCGCGGTCGGTAATAGAAAAATACGATCGGTAATGGTACTACGAAAACGAAAATAAGATAGCTATTGAAATTTTTCCTAGAAGATACAAAACAAGAAAAAATGTCCACAGGGATGTTACAACTTCTCGAACACTCAGTCTCCTGAACTGAGTTGGGCGTAACAGAATTTCCCAAACAGAATAAATCAATTAAAAATAAGATCCGGTTATGCATTATTTACAGATAGGGGATAAATCAATTATTTGTTAGTAACTTAAACCAAGTAAATCGAATTTGTTCGATATTTGTATTCATTATTCGAAAGGAATAAGGAATAAAATATCGAAAATTGTTCTTGTCTCTCGTTACAAAAATACAAAATAATAAATTCGCACATTTTGAAGGAAAAATAACTTTTTTGTTCATCAGAAAATATTTTAAACCTAATAACTAACAAATTTATTAATACCTGTTTACTTTAAATTTAAAAAATATGTAGAAATAATTTAAATTTGACTCACTTATTGTTTAAACATAATCCTGCTTCGGTGGAAATGTATACTCGTGACTGGGTCGAATTTAGAACCATAATTCCGCTCTAAATGCCGCTTTAAGTAGATCAGAATTCGAAACAAGACTGTTTGGTAAAAATCTGAAATTTCAAGTAGTGTAAGACGAAATAATGCAAGAAGACGGATCAATCGAAATAAATTCACTAAGAACCTTTCACTACACTTGGGATGTAAGCAAAGGGCAATTGTGTTTAGAAAATAATTTATTCGCAAGAAAAGACAATGATGCGGAAGAAGTAATTATACCACCAAGAACAAGCAAAATGATAAAATATAAAGTAACAAACATCCAAAATGGAGAAGCAAAAATAACATTGGAAGACAGATATATTCGTGACCGTAAAAGATAGAATTACACGAATACTCGTGAATAATCTTAGTGAAAATGGAAATAACAGAATTGTTCGGTCAGAAAATTCCGCTGATAGGTTCCCCTTAAAACCCCAAATCACTGACTAAAGAACGTGAAGAATTGTTAAAACAAAATGCCAGATTAGAATATATCACAGAAGGAAAAGAACAGATATGGGAATTGATAAAAAATACCACGAAATTTTTGTATTACCCGGAGATTCCATACCACTAATGAATTTAACCGAACACTCCATAAAGCTAACAGATCCAACCCTAATACATAATAGACAATATAGGTTCCCGCCAATGCACCAGGAGGAAGTAAAAACGTAAGTCAAGAAAATGTTAGAACAAGGAATAATTAGAGAAAGCAACTCTTTCTTCAATTCACCTCTCTGGATTGTACAAAAAAAAGCAGATGCATCAGGAAAACAGAAATGTTGACTTGTAACAGATTATCGCAAATTAAATGAACGGACAAAACAAGACTCATATCCACTCCCATTAATAGACGAGATATTGGATAAACTAGGCGTGATATTTTCCTGCATTTGATTTAGCTTCAGGTTTTCATCATATAGCTATAAAAGAAAGAGATACACTAAAAGCCGCTTTTCCCACTACGAACGGTCATTATGAATATAATAGAATGCCCTTCAGATTAAAGAACACACCAGCAACGTTTCAAAGAATGATAAATAACGGCCTAAGAGGACTAATTGGAAACACATACTTCGTGTATATGGATAACATAATAATATTCGGAACAATTTTGAGAGAACATAATAAAAATCCACAAACATTGTTCGAACGATTATCAAAGGTTGGATTGTAGCTCCAACCAGACAAATGTGAATACCTCAAACCGGAACTATCATACCTAGCATATATAATATCAGCAGAAGGAATTAAACCGAAGGCCGAACGAACAGAAAAGATAAAGACCTACCCTGTACCAAGAAATCAAAAAGCAACCAAAGAATTTTTGGGACTAGCAGGCTATTATAGGAAACTCGTAAAAGACTTCTCAAAGAAAGAACTACCATTAATAAAACTACTTAAGGAAGGAGTCAAATGGGGATGGAGAGAAGAAGAACAAGCCACACTTGACTCATTACGAAACGCCCTTTGTAACGAACCTGTTTTGGCATACCTCAATTGGAAAAAGACATTCATATTGACCACAGACGCGAGCAGCGAAACAATTGGAGCCGTATTACCACAAGGAACTGTTGACCAAGACAGACCGACAGCATACGTGTCTAGGACCCTTAACCAAGCCGAAAAGAACTATTCGACGACAGGGAAAGAACTTTTGGCGATAGTATGGGATATCAAACATTTTCATCAATACCTATATGGACGCAAATTCAAGATAGTCACAGACCATAAACCCCTGACGTGGGTAATGAACATTAAGGACCCGACTTCCAAACTTATGAAGTAGAAATTAAAATTAGAAGAATATGAATACGAAATAATCTATAAAACGGGAAGAAACAATGCCAACGTAGACGCCTTATCTCGAATAATGGAAGCAAGCGTACACATGCTAGATGATAACGAAATGGAAGAAGCGATTGAAAACGTGTTGAGCAACCTTCAGGAGGAAGCCGCTCCCACGTACGAAGAATTTAAAAATAAAGTGGGAACATTCAAAAAAGAAGAAACGCTGGAATACGATACGTGACGAGTATCCCGGAGAGGACTCGTCGTAACGACCAGCAAAACAGAAACAGGTCTATACATAGCCCAAAACGGAGAAGAAGGAATATGGTACGTTGGGCTGAGAATCAAAGTACCTGAAGTGGATGGAATCGAAATAAGAATTCTGGATCCATAGAATGATAAAATTCATACACAAAAAAAAGACGCCGGAGAAGCATCTCATAGTAAGATGTAATACAGCAAAAGATTCAGAAACTCAAGAAGAAAGAGAACAATTAATAAAGAAGATGCATGAAAGTACGTTAGGGGGATACCAAGGAGTAGAGAAAACGTTTCAACGCTTAAGGACCACGTATACTTAGCCTGAAATGGTAAAAGATGTGGAAACCTTTGTAAAAAAATGCAAAATATTTCAAAGAGAAAGGCTAAAATATTCGGCCAACAGACCGCCCCCCAGGAAGACCTGATACACCAGCTAAACCCAATGATAAAATATCACTAAACACCATAGGACTATTACTATCGGACAGAAAGTAACGATATATCTTGGTCATACAGGATTATTTAACAAGATATGTACAGCTGGTCCCATTAAGAACAAAAACGAAGAAGGAAGTCGTGGAAGGCTTTTAGACAAATTATTTCCAACTATTTGGAGTACATAAAGAAATACTAACGGATAATGATCTGGAATTTAAAGAAGAATTTCAAGAATTTATAGAAGAGAAACTACGAATCAAACATACAATAACTGCAGCATACCACCCACAATCAAATGGGAAAAACGAAAGAGCCCACAAAGAAATATTCAATTACTTAAGAAGCTTCACAGAAGGTAGGGAAGAATGGATCTAGCTTCTACCAGATGCTACCATGTCCTACGATACAACTCACAACGAAGTCACAGGAGTATCCCCTTCGGAGTTCATACTGGGCTGGAAACTATACATACCAATAGAAGTTCGAGAAATGGGATTTGAAGAAAGAATGGCATATCAAGCGCTGAGCAATAGGAGACTAGCACCAGGAAGATGCTACAGCTGCAGAGATCGTGATCATCATTTTTTTAACTGTCCATTGAGGAGCAGGGGTTCAAATTGTTTTGAGTGCCGTGATTTCGGGCACGTTGCAGCGAACTGTCCATCAAGAAGGGCGCCGGAGACAACTGAGGAGAGCTTAGCAGTTCAACGGATACCGCGCGATAAGTATTATAAATGAGTATTTATTTGCGAACGTGAGGTTAACGCCTTGATTGACACTGCTAGTGATTTATGTTTAATGCGTTGTGATCAGTATAATAAGCTTAAACCAAGTGTACCTGTTTTGAGAGATACTGACTTTATTTTCGCGGAATAGGCTCAGATATGAATAAAGCGGTCGGCGAATTTAACACGGAGGCGCGGATAGATGGGAATACTTATCCGATAATAATTCGTGTGATTCCGGATCGATTAATGACTCATGGTTTTTTGATGGGCACGGACTTCTTAGACGCGGTGGAATTAATTGCTAAACGGGGACAGGTTGTAATTCGCAAAGTAGAGAAGAGTAGTATTCCTCATATTTCCGGAATTAATTTAGAGTGCGAGGTCAATAGAGTAGATATTTCATATGTCACTAATACTAAATGCAAGCAAATTTTAACGAAAATGGTTGATGATTATAAACCTTTAGCAACACGTGAGTCGGAGGTGGAGATGACGATAATATTGAAGGATGATGAGCCGGTTTTTCAGCGCGCAAGGAGGTTATCTCCGTCGGAAAGGGGTATAGTGAATGTACAAATTCAGGAATGGTTACGTGATGGAATAATTCAACATTCTCTTTCAGAATACGCAAGCTGTTATCACGACGACGAAAAAATTTAAAGGAAATTTCGACCGCGTGTCTCTACGGCGTCTTACTGCGATAGAGCTGGTTGGTTGTTGAATTTGTTTAAACTGTGTTGAATTTTAAGTAACAATTTAATACGATAACACTTAAACTAAATACAAATGATTGTTTGTGTGATGTAAATGTTTCCGGATACGTGATTGTAAAAATGTAAACTATGTAGCTTGTGAAGTACGAAGATGTAAAACAGTAAAATGTTCTAAGTCCGACTGATGTGGACAGACTGCGGACTTGATTGTAAGCTGTTCAAGATTGATTTAAACTGTTAGGAAGATTGTTGACGACTGTTTGAAAGATTGTTGTAGACTGTTTCCTTCAGGACTAATTCCTGAGGAAGAAACCTCGGAAGACCACCCCGTCTTTCTGATTAGTCCTTTTTTGTACCAATAATAATGTTTAAAATAGGGCATCACCCTACCCCGTGCGCCCTTAGCGCTATCCGTGCGGAGTACGATTTGTCGTGTGGAGGTGGAAGAAGAGAAAGTGTCCGTAAGGCAGAATTTCCTTTAGGTTGTCAACGAGGGGGCCTGGTTAATGTCTCCTAGGCCCTGTCCTAGGACCCTCAGGAAATTCACATTTATGGCACTGGCAATTAACTGTTGAGACCGTTGAAAGAACTTGAATATACAAACCGTAAATTTAAAAATATAAAAGAACTCTCAAAACAGCCCTAGTACTTGCATGCCATAAACGCGCTAGCAACGTGCAGGCCAAATGTTTATTCCTGTGTACAAATTGCTAGCTGCCTTCGTGATTCCGAACTCCATCGTAAATCTAACGTTTTGTTACTAAAGATCTTTGTTCGAAAAAAGGAAAGTTTAAATTTCGGAAAAACTATCGAACAAAAGATCATATAATATATCGAATGATCGAAGAGACGCCAGTATCAGCGACTTTACCCGTGGACCCTATCCCACAGTATTTTTGATTCCGACCTACGTTGCACTGTGAGAAAAAGTACTGTAATATCTATTAAGTACTGTAGTGCCATTTTTTAGATACCAATTTTGTACGTTTTTTGGAAATATTAATAGTGTAGCGTACAAGAAAATTATGTAAAACGCGAGCGAATAAAGTAGATTATTCGTTGAAAACCAGATATAAAATCTATTAGAAATCCTATAGAAATCGTAAAGAATAGATCGGAATATTATATAGCGTCGCGAATATTCTAGAAAACCGATAGATCTAGAATAATCGAATTGTATCGAGACGCGAGAGAGAAGGCGCGACACGCGAAGCCGCGAACTTAACCCTTTCGTTACGGCAGTCCGCTCTGCCAGAGTGACACCACTGAACGGGGCACCGCGCCGAATAGTATGCACAATGCACATCGGTCTTCGGTGTTCGCTGTTATGTCTTTCAACGCCACCTTGAAATTCTCTTATATGTACACTTTTTTAAGAGCTACTTAACAACTGTTTCGTCATATTATATGAGAAATTTGAAAATGAGTATATTTTATGCATATCCAGTCATTTAAATATTTACAGATTTCGCTATTATTATAAATAAAAATACAATTTATGGTAATTAAAACACCAAGTTATAATTTTTAGTAATTTAATTCAGTATGGTAAATGTTAAAACAAGGATCGACGCATAAACCTACGTTATAACTTTTGCATTCATATCTAGATTCGCGTCTTTTGTCGTTTGCCGTGCAAACAACGCACCTTCTAGCTAGGTTTTTTCCTGCCGGGACCTAGACCGAAGGAAAATGTCGTTCAATTAGTCTCCATGGATTATTATTGCCCGTTCGATGATGATAATTTACGTCCTTATGATACTTTTCCAGTATTTCTCTGATTAATTTTAAATGAAATTTGGCCATGGACATGGTTTTTTGCGTTTTATGTTTGTAGAGACAATACGCATTCCATACACATATATCTAGTAAATGACAAAAAAAATTTCGATACCACTTTAAAGTTGCGAGTTGCGTGTTGAATTCACGGTGCTTATCACCATATCTGCTCTATCTACGGTACCCATCGAATTATTGTAATTTAATACGCAGACCGGTTTTTGAACTACTTCATTTCCTCCACGCCTGGATACCGTTGCAAAATCTGCTGTGTGCATGGTGGAAAGCATGTACACTTCTTTCTTGTCAACCCATTTTATAGCTAATAAGTTACTAGATGAGCGAAAAGATGCCTCCCCTTTTTTTAGTCGATCATTGATCTTTGGCATTCCGCTCCGCCTTTTCCTTACGGTTCCGCAAGCATTTGTACAATTATTGTGTAATAAGTGGAACAAAACTGGACCTGTGTACCAATTATCTACGAAAAGGGTATGACCCTTTCCTAGGTAGGACTTCATAAGCGATTCAACTATTGCCCCTGATTTTCCAATATCGTTATTTTCGCTGTCCTCTATGGTTGATGATCCAGCATAAACAATAATATCCTGAATAAACCCTGTCTGGCAGTCACTCAAAATAAATGATTTGATCCCAAACCTACTCCTTTTTAAAGGGATTTATTGCTTAAAAGATAGCCGCCCTTTATATAAAAGTAAACTTTCATCTATACATAACTGTTGGTAGGGCTGGAATGTTTGGTTAAATGTTTTTCTAAGTGTAACATCCCAAGCAACTCAACATTGAAGAATCTCGACGTATATTTTGTTTCTTTATTGTAAATTCATTATTTTTATTATTTTATTTTTATTTTCATTATCCACCGTTTTTTGTTTACCGACCGCGCCATATGTCGCAACAATTACCATATGAATTATTTTAATCAGCCGATAAAACATATAACTATTTAGATATTTAATACTTATTATTATTTATATTAAACATATTGAATCAACGAATTAGTAAGTAAAATAAATAATTAGAAATCGAATTAATGCATTCTTTCATCACTCAAAAGAAATTAAAATTGTACCTAACGTTTTTAACAAAGATCACGCGCTTGCTAGCTAGGACCCTGTAGGATGCGCGCGCAGCAAGTAGAAAAGGACAGAGAATATACTTCGAACCAAATTATTATCGAACTATCATTTTTATGTTAAATTTATTCAATATTAATGAGGATATATTATTAGCGAATTAATAAAAATTTTTACTTTATTAACTAATGTCCAAATAAATAATATCAAAAAGTATGTAAAAATAGTACGCATTTAATATGGGGGTAAGCCTGCGTGGCCTTGAAAAGTGAAAGGCAAATTGCCCATTTTCGGGGTATAAAAGAGCGAGCGGAAGACCCATAGGGTGCAGAACAATTTTCAAAGTACTACAAACTGGACCTCCTAGGAGAAGTATAACCGGAACAGTTTTTGCTGGTAAGAGCCAAAAAGATTCTTATGTCTTGACTGGGCAGCGGGTATCGGCCATATGGGTACTTGCTCGCTGGGTTGTTTTAGCAGATAGCTAACGCGGGCTCCTCATTTGAGCGGTCTTGTATCTGGAACTCCGTTTGGAGAGTGCTATGCTCAGCCCCAGGAAAGTCTAAGACATCGAAACGAGAGCTCTACAGCCACTCTATTAAATATTGTTGTCGAATTACTAATTTGCCGTCGGATTCTCGGAGTTCGCTCTGGGTAGTTTAGTAGCCAGCTAACGCAGGCTCCCCATGTCGAGCGGCTTGGTCTCTGAAGCCCGTGTGTTTTGGGTGGCGGTTTAGTAATCACGACCTATAGAGTCATTTTATTTGCAACCCTGTTGGACTTGGTTGTTCATTTGATTCCAGTATCGTTGGGTTGTTTTAGCAGCTAGCGAAAGCGGGTTCCCCAATTAAGCGATCTGGGTTGGGTGACAATTCATGTTCTGACAAAAAGGGCGAATGTACCAGTAGTCTTAGAGTCAAAATACTGAGTAACTGTTCCGTATTAAAATTAATATTATATCAACTCTTGAACTTGAAATCATTTTTGAACTGAACTAAGTAAAGAATATTGTTCTGACCAGTTTGCGATTAACTTTTGTAAAACAGCGAGTCTTGCGTAGCGTTATAGTAGTCGACTACGAACCCGTTAAATTCTGAACTCATTGTAATACTTTAAAACCTAGATTCCGAAACAAGTAATTTGCGAGTTGCGTTTCTGTTCAATTAGATTCATTATTTAATCATTACGCGATAAAAGTCCGTTTTGTTCTTTTGCTAAATAATCAGATACATATGCTTTTTATATTTTTTCACAGTAATTGTTAACTGTAATATTCTCCCTCTATTACTTAATTGAATAAACCTAAGTTATTGAAAGGTATTGACCTGTGGACTTTACTCCTTGACCGCACACCACACGAATCCCACATCCTTGTAGAGTTAGTTATAATAAATGAACGAGTCGCTCAATAGGCAAAAGCCGCTCTTTGCCTTCCGAAGCGCTGTAGACTCCCGAGTCTGGTACCAGGGACGTTACAGACATACAAAAACTTCCGGAACTGCTGTTGTCGCGTATGATAATAAGGCGCGCGTATGAACAAAAATGTGTGAATAACTCAGAAAACCGCAAATTACCGCAAGATATCGTTACAGATCCTTATTCGGGAAGCTTCCAGCTTTCATTTAAGCCTATTTGGTAGGTGAACCGAGGTGAAGATCAAAACTATTACCTTACATAAACATTAAATATGACTATGGTTTATATCTCTTTCATATAAAAGTATCATATTAATTGCCAATAATAGTGGATGAACATAATATTTAAAAAATAATGAACAGCAATATGTCAAACTTTGGCCGGAAAAATTGACTTTAAAAAATGTTCAACTTTGGAGGCTTATATCTTCGAAATGGTAACAATAAAATCATTAAAAATGTATGAACATTATGCACAGATTCCTTATAAACTAGTTCCATTAAACGGGTTTCAAGAATTGCGATTTTCATTTTTTGAATTTTGTCCACGTTTTCGCCGTTTTTCACCACTGTGCGTCGAGATAGTAATCCGACAAAAATCATAATATTAAAACGAGTAGCTGTAAAGCTCTCGTTTTGATGTCTTAGACTTAGGCTGAGCACTCTCCAAATGGAGTTTCAGAGACTCTTTTAGAATTAAGAATTAAGAATCTTTTTAGCCCTTACCAGCGAAAACTGTTGCGTGTTTTACTACTCCTGGAAGTCCAACTTGCATTGTTTCTAAAACTTTTCTGTACTCTACGTGAGTTTTGCTCGCCAATTTATACCCCGAAAGTCCGTAATTTGCCTTCCACTTTTGAAGGCTACGCAAACTACTCCTATGCTAAATGCATATAATTTTTACATATAATTTTTAATCATTTATTTAAACATTAATTAATCGACCAAAAATTTGTATTAAATCGTCAATAATATATTCTGATTAATATTTAATGATTTTAACATAAAAATGATAATTTAATAATATTTTAACTCAAAAATACATTTTCTGCCCTTCCCTAATTATAGTGCGCGCCTTCTACAAAGGCCTGGGCTAGCAATGAAGTACGCAATGCTTCCAAATATTTCATACAATGCTTTTCAATTTTTAATTTATTTAGATCGATAAAATAAAACATTAATTTGATTATTAATAATTTTTTTTACATATTATTAATTAATTTTGTATGTTTCCAATTTATTTAATAATTACTTAGTAACTCTAATATTTCGCGAACTAAAAGATATGTATTATCGACTATTTAGCTAAATATCTATAGTAATTTATTTGTTTTACGACGCTGTCGGTAAAAGAAAAGAAAAATGCAGTCGATAATCAGAAATAAAAGATGTACAACAACAGAAATAAAATTTACATTGGGTTATTCCACGCCAAATAGGTCACTTTTGGCCCTCATTATCTGTGATTGTAGTAAGGAATGACAAGCCTTCAAAGTTTGCAATTTTTGCCCATTTTGGTGAAAATAGGCTTTATTTATGAATTTTTCTTCAGCAACTACTCAACCGATTTAGCTGATTATTTGTTTTATGCATAAAGGGTTGGACTATCTTAAAATATTTTTTTTAACTCCGTCAATTTGTTATAAAATGTCGAAAAATTTGAACAAATTCTTTTTTTGCATTGTTTTCAATGAGTGGCGTAAAGGGTTTAAATTGAAACAAAATATGGTCGTACTCTTTGAAGCTTCCCCTTTAAAATGAGCCCTTCATAACGATGGATCCAAGAAAATTGACGTCACTACATCATCATTGTGTGGGGTGGACTTAACAATTGTGTGAAAAATTTAATGGAAGCTATGTCATTACACTCAACATAGAATTATCATTATCGTTCTGGCAAGTCTTACATAACATTTGTTTATTTGATAATGGCGCAAAGCTGTGAAAACTTCTAGTACCTGCAATAACAGTGTTCTAGTGCGTGTAAAAAGTGAGCGTGTAAACAAGCAGCATATTTAATGTATTCATTTTGTGTTACATTAGTAAATACTTCATTCCAAAAAGATGATTCTGCCCATTCAAATATACCTTTAGCAGTGATAATTTGATTTTCTAACAGTCTTTGTAAACTAATGCGCATTGCACGTCTTTTAATGCTCCCGCCAATACTATCCCTTACCATGGGTTATTGCAAAAAATTGCCATTCTGCAGATATATCGAAATCATTAAAATAATGAATTGGATTAATATAATTCCTTTTGCTTTTATTGCTCAGCTGCACTATCAGTCATGTTTTCTAGAACCTAACAACTTCTACGATTTTAATATTTTCAAACTGATGGCTGAACAAACGGATTACATTCGTATCACTTCGGAGTTAAGTCTAACGTAACTATATATGCTTCATTGACCAAAAGTTGTTACTAATATACTTTGCGAGGTATGAACAGGTCCATTTTTAGGGCATTACTTTTTTAGTAGTTTTAGTACACTCGTATACCAAGTGGCCAAAAATACACATAGTTAAGAATATAAACTCACAAATCACAATAAAAATATGCAGAAAGATCTGTTTGATTTACCGTTTACCCCAGTATTTAGTCTCTGATAACGGGAGAGCGTTTATTTTAAAAGAGTTTACAGATTTCCTAAAGATAAGTGGAATCACGCAAAGGCTCAGAGTTCCATACCATCCTGCCACAAACGGACAGGCAGAGCGTCACAAACAGATTTTAAAGAATTCATTAAAGCAAAAGAAAACGGATCGTATAAATACGCAGCCAGAATTGCAGCGACTGTTAACTCAATACAAGAATACACCACATGAGAAAACGGGAACATCACCCGTGGAAATGTTATTTTCGAGAAAATTATGTACGCGATTAGATTTATTACGTTCTTCAGTTACAAGAGAAAGAGTACATACACCCCCTATTATTTTCAAGCAGGAAAAGAGAGTTAGCTGCTGAAACTATGTAGGAAACGTTAAATGGGTTTCAAATACTCTTTACAAGGAAAGGCACGAAAGTATCCATCTCCGATTTCGATGAAACTTCATACGTTTGTTAAGCAAGCAAAAATAAGAGACACGTATTTTTTTTATCGGCTGAGACGCGGCTTTAAGGGATGAAACGACCCTTTAAAGTTTCAACCCGCTTAAGCTATTTCGAAAACCATACGAGATACATTAAAACTTCCAATAGGAAAGTTCTATGGTTTTTGACATTGTGACCGTTAAAATGCTTTTGATGTATTTTGACTGATTTAATGCCCAGGTTGGGCATATATATGTATAATATGAACGCTAATTTGATATAATTTTAAAATATACAAAGGATTTTAATCGGAGTGATTGGTGCCGCCAGGAACTGGACAGCGGAGTGATCTGTTCGGTAGTTGAAGATAGAAACGATTTATATAATAACAAACACTAATATGTATATTTCATCAAATACGTACAGTTATTTTGATTACGAAATAATGTAACAAACTCGCTTTATTTATTAGAACACAAAATCTGTTTGTTAAATATAGAATAGTCGCGTTATTGAAGAAACGAATAAAACATGCTTATTTTCCAAATAATCTTTTCCAAAAGAAACCTACGACACATACGAAGATAAGGTTTATGCCAGTTTTAAAGAATTCCAGTATACTGACACGCAATGGTGCATAGATAAGAAAGCATGATGCCCAGAATAGAATTTTCTCAATATAAATATATTGAATAGAAATGAATTGCTGTTGGAGTCAACGTCTCGATAGAAAATACGATTCTGCACTGTCGCAGCACCTTTTACACACGACCGAAAAATCGGAGGAGTTGTTCCGGTGGAGACACGCACGAAGTCGAAACCAGGTCGAAATACCTAACAGTCTGTCAAGAGATCTGTATTGAGGCTCAAGACTCCCTCTGATGCCGAACGCCTGATTCTAACAGTGCAAATCCGATCGTAATATTCGCGACGCGTATAGCTCAGAAACACTCAGATCGACCTTGCTGAGCAATTCGGGAAAAGTCAAGTGGTGCCTGTGTAACGATTCTGGAGCTATGCACAGAAATTTACAGCGCTCGTGAGGCAAAGAGCGGTATTTACCTACTGAACGACTCGTTTCTATAATAACTAATCTAAAGAATGTGGGATTCGTGTGGTGTGCGGTTAAGGAGTGAAATCCACAGGTCAATACCTTTCAATAAGCAGGTTTATTCAATAAAATAATAATGATTAACAATTAACAAAAATAAGAAAATAAGAAAATAGGAAAAGTATATGAAATATAAATTGATATAATGAAGAATTAAATCAAAAGAACTAAATAAACTTTGATTGCAGAAACTCAATAAGTTAAATAATACGCGATTCGCAAGTATATGAAGTATTTAACAGAACGCAATTTCTAGTTAATTATCTCGAAGTTCTATATTTTAATTTACAGTC
>JASVEB010000030.1:0-68889 GCA_036983795.1 Megachile lagopoda | reverse complement strand
GGGTCTGAGTGGAATGTCAGGTTTGTGGATTTTAGGTAGTTCGTATAGTCTGGGTGCTTTTGATTCCTTGAGGAGGATGGCTTTTTGGATGTGGTCAGGAAGTTTGGCATTCTTGATTAAGGCTGCAGTTGTTCTTTCCATTGAGCTAGTGGGGTCCTTGTGTATTGTCCTGTAAGTTGTGTTTTCCAGTAGGTCATGTACTTTTTTGTTGTAATCGTCCTTGTTTATGATGACCGTCATGTTGCCTTTGTCAGCTGGGAGAACCAGGATGTCTTTCCGTTTTCGAATGTCCTGTAGTGCTTTGTATTCGGATTTGGTCAGGTTGGGTTTAGGTGTTTTGGCCGATTTTAAGGTATTGGTAGTCAGTCTTTTTATTTCGTTAGCCTGTTCTGCTGGGAGGTTGTGAATGGCATTCTCAACCTGGCTAATGATCTCCTCTGTAGGAATGGATTTTGGAGTAATGGCAAATTTGTGGCCTTTGGCCAACACGGATAGGGCGTCGGAAGTTAGTGGCAGGTCGGTTAGGTTTTTAACTGTGTCTTTCAGTGGCTCGACTTGGGTTTTGGGCTTTTGGAGTTTGCTAAATTTCTCCTTTTGCTTTTGTGTGCGGATGTCGCGCACTTTCAAGGCCTGCTCATAACTTAGTCGATCCACCTTGTTCCACAGTTTCGGATTAATGGTATTGCTCAGTTCCAGGAATAATTGAAGGAGTTGGTGGGATTTGTGTGCTATTTCCTTCTTGATATGTCCAATCCTTTCCCGTAACAAGGCGAAGCTTGTACGTTCGAGGATCCGTCTGGATTTGGGGGTGTTGGATTGGATATGATTGAGTTCAAGGAAACGGGGTATGGTTTTCTGGTCTCGGCATCGTTTCAAAAAAGCTAAGGTGCAAAGGTGTTGTTGTAAGCCTTTGCGTAGCTTGGAGAAAGAATTAACTTTCTGCAGAATGGCCTTCACGTGGAGTTGCCTTATGAGAAACTTGAGGCTTTCACGGCCTCATAGATATTTGTGTTCACATGAGCCTCTCCACAACTCGACGTTGTCGAAGCCATTGTCAACAGCCTTGCTAACAGGCCAGGAAGCACGCCATTCATCTAGTGCCAATATATCTTTCCTTAACGAAGTTTATTTCCTTCATCCTAAACTGCGCACCCCTACAGTGTACAGTGTCTACGAAATCCTTGTCTACCCGGTGGGCCAATGCACTCGAGCTCGACCTTTCAGCAGTCCCGCAGTGTGCCCCAATGCCGAGATCCATTGATGGACCCAAAATCACTCGAGTGTTTGGGTCACCTATATCAATCATCAATATTTACAACCTTAGAGTGAGGACAAAAGGTCTCGCGATCCTATTCGCTCAGTCGTGTCACCAATAGGTGTTTTTACCAGATTATGGACTGACCTTGATGGGTCCTGTATGGTAAACACCTGCACGGCTCGACCTCCTCCTACCATGCTCTCAGGTCTTACTTTTTGAATAACAGGACAGTTTTGATTCGGATATCTCGTGGACACCAGTTCACTGGACGAGCCTTCGTCTCAGAGATTCGCGTGATAAACAGATCACTTGGCGACCTTCACCATCAAGACATTTTTCCTCTTTGATCTTCCTTTTCGGGCAATTCGTTCAGTCTTGATAAATCTTTTGTGAAGCACATTCACCTTCGTTGACCTGAGCATACCTCTGTGAAGGTCTCTGAGCCACTACGAATCCACAATCAAATCCTTTCCACGACATCAACACCTAACCATTCAATTGAGATTACAAACAATTCAACATATAATCTCCATCACAATGCTCGATAATTAGACAAAATCTACTATGGAAACGCTATACTAGAAAGGCTGTTTTACAGAAATTATCACAATTTTAAATTATAACAGAGCAAATGACAGAAAATGACTAAATCAATATTAGGAAATCTACGTTAAATTGAAACGAAGAGTTGGACTCGGAACAATTAGTCATTAATTTGATTTTACACTTACGTGTTCAATTGCCCTTTTTATTGGAATATAGATTGCTATCCAAAACTAGGGCTTAAGTGGGGAGTTTGCGATTCGCTGGTTACTAGACGATCCAGAAAGTCGAATATTTGAATGATTTATACACGCTGTCCAGTGAAGATCTAAGAGGCTTTCCGGCATTTTTAAGTAAAGCTGTTCCTGTTCGTTCCTCTATGTTTCTCTGAAGGGGTCCTGCTCGTACTGATTTGAAAATTGTTTTGCTCCCGGGATATTACACAACTGTTAGCAAATCTATTTGAAAGACTATTTTCAAGATACGCTGTTTAAACGATTTCGGCCTTTTGTTAGCGAAAGGGTTGAATTAAATCGTAAGTCGAATCTTCCTGTCTCTTTTAACGATTGCGTCTGCAGGTTTAAAATTTATTAAAGTTTGAAAATTGTAATATTGTCAGAAGTACGTGTTTGTTAGTCTCGAAGCAATATAACCTGGCCAAACACAAATTGTATCGCGCTCTAGAGATCGTTTACTTTTTGATATTCCAGCTGAACAGTTACAATTTCACCTGTCTGATGTATCGCTGAAACGGTTGTCAAAACCGTTATTTTTTTTTTATTTCAAGTGTTATGTCGCATCGACCTTCAGGTCATTAGTGACGACTGGGTCCTATTTCCTACGTTTTTGTTTGGCTATATTCTGTGGTACATATTGATGTCTTTCAGGTACTTTAGGGTATTTTCTATGTGTTTCTGTGATGTCAAGGCTTTGGTCGGTGTTATTCCATACTTTTGTCTCTAGATGTGATATTTATTGCATTCGAATAGTAGGTGGTGGGTCGAGATATTCTTCCTGTAGACCGTGCACATTGGTGGCTCTGTTTTTTTTATGAGGTACTCGTGTGTGAGTTTGCAATGACCAGTTTTAAGTCTGGACAAGATTATTCTGTCCTTCCTCTTAATATTGTTACTAGGCATTGTTTTGTAGAAGTCCTGAGTTATGTTGTGTGTTTTTATTTTCTTAGAGGTACTCCATACTTTATTCCATGTTTGCCGGTCGGTGTGGCGCATTGCGACAATGAGGTCTTGGTATGGAATATGTTTGTGACTGTAATCTGGCGGGGGCGATGTTGCTTCTTTGACGGCTGTGTCGGCTATCTCGTTTCCTTTGATTCCTTGGTGGGATGGGATCCAGGCTAAGGTTATATGCTGACCATTGTTGGTAATATCTGTATAAGTGCATTGGATGTTTAGGATGACTTCGTATTTAGTTTCACTATTTGGGTTTGCTGTTGCCTTGATTACACTCATAGAATCTGTGAAGATCATGAAAAGTTGGTCATTGTTGTTCTGTACGTACTTAAAGGCTTCAAGAACTGCCCAAGCTTCTGTTGTGAAGATGGATTTTTTTGGTCGTACTGTCGCAGACGATGGCAGCTCCTACTCCCTGGTCATTCTTTGATGTATGCGTGTATATCATTTGGTGGTTTGGGAATTTGTTACATAGTCGTTGAAAATTAAGTCTATGTTCAATGCTACTGATTTGGTCTTTAGGGCGTTCTGCGAGGTCGATGTTGGTATGTTGAATTTTTTGGGTCCAGGGAGCTGGTTTCCTATGTTTACGTGGGATGATTGGTATCGATGTGATTTCAGCAAGACTCTCGTATTTGGCAATTCTTCCATGGAATGGAATTGGAGATTTAAGTTTTTTGGTTTGTAGGTGTGCACATCCATTAGTAAATATGTTGCAGGTAGTATTATTTGGAGTGGAGGACATTTTAACTGCGTATTTTAGGCTTAGGTATTTCCTTCTCTGTTCTAGTGGTGGTTCTTTTGATTCAAATAGTATGCTATTTATTGGACTAATCCTGTAACATCCAGTAGCTAATCTTAGAGCGGCATTATGAATTGAGTCCATTGCTTTCAGGGTATTGGGTTTAGCTGAGTTATAGACTATTGACCCGTAGTTCAGTTTAGATCTAATTAGTGCTTACTAGATTTGTCTAATAATTTCTTGATCAGCTCTCCAGCTATTATTTGCTAAATCTTTTATGATGTTCATTTTTTTTTGTATATTCGGTTTGTAAATATTTTATATGTGGTCCCCAGGTCAGCTTGTGGTCAAAGATGAGTCTGAGTATTTTAATGCTGTCTACCTTTTAAATTTAAGTGTTCTGCATATGGAGAATAGGGGCATGTGTGATTTTTTTGCGTTGTCTGGAAAAGATGATGTATTTTTTTTCGGGGGAAAATTTGAGTCACGATTTTTCGGACCATAACAGAAGGTGGTTTATGCTTTCCTGTAGTAGCTCCATGATAATGGTTAAGTTTTTCCCGCTACAGGTTAGTGTTAGGTTGTCTGTGAACAGAGTTCCTTGGATTGGTGGCTTGATGTTGTTTAGAATGTCGTTGATTACTATTAGAAAGGGCGTAACTCTGATTACCGATCCTTGCGGTACTCCCTTGTGTACGGTAGTTGGTTTGGACAGAGCTCCGTTCGTTCTCACTTGGATGGTTCTGTTTGTGAGGAAGTTTTTAATGAAGGCTAATATGTTACCGTTTAATCGTGTCTTACTAAGGGCATTGATGATGGTAGTCCTTGGTATTGAGTCATATGCATTTTCAATATCCAAACTGTGACGTACTGGTTCAGGGAACGATGAAAAGGTTCCCTGCGGGGGAGGGCGACCAGGGAAAGTGGCCCTCCATGTATCTAGGTTCACAACCACGGACGATTTTAATTCCGGGCGGCAGTGCGAAGGCACTCATTCATTTGAAGAAGAAAACTGATTCATCTCTCCATTCCGGCGCCCCAGCGGCGAGGGTGTCACCTGGGCGACGGAGGGAGGACGGCGGGCCTGGTGGCTACTCGTAACGAGGTAAAATGTGCCTCGTTACAAAACATACTGTAATGAGTGATTCGTTTTTCAGGAAGGCTTCGCATATACTTGTCTCTAAGTTTATCAGTACGTCAGTGGTCGAGCGGTGTTGACTGCATCCGTATTGGTTAGGTGATAGCATGTTATTCGATTCGAGGAACCACCTGAGCCTTTTGTTGATTATTTTTTCTAGGAATTTACAGATATAGTTTGTTGAAGAGATCGGTCTATAACTTTCAGGTTTATTTTTGCTTGGTTTGGGTATAGGTATAACTATGGCCTTCATCCAGTTGACTGGGAATACTTGATCTATTCAAATGCAGTTAAAGATCTTTAGGAGATGATTGATGTCGATTGGAGGTAGTTCTTTTATTAGTTTTTTAGGTATATTATTGGGTCCAGGGACAGAATTTTTTGTGGTGCAGAGTGTATTTGTCAGCGCTTCTAGAGTTATGATTAAATTTACGGTGGATTCGGAAGCGGAGTCTTCTATGTGTCTGTTGTCGCTTATTGGGTTTGCGAGATGCGTCAAGGGTAAGTGTACTCTTGCATCATAGCTTTCATCTTTTGAATTTTTTTACTATAATTACTTACCATAAAAATTACTTACTATAATTATTAAAAAATCAATTAACGGCATATGAGGAGGTATATAATGTTCAGAATATTGTAAAAGATCGTAATAATTATGATATTTTTAATAAAAATGCTGATTAGGGACAATCACAGGAAGTGATTTCAAGTTATATATCTAATAAACATTGCAAAAAACAACAAATTCCAAAAACACGTATCCTCTATTTTAGTCCATAGTTTATATACACAAAGTTGCAAAAAAATAAATCAACATTTAGTAAAAAAATTTAAACAAAAACTAGAAATTTTCAAAATATTATTTAAACAAATAAAGTTTATTAAAATTTTTTTCTGCAGAAAAATTTCCTATTGAAAGACCAACAATTGAAAAAAAAAAGATTCCAATTATCTCCTTTAATTCCTGAGATATTCCCAAAAATATGATTTCAGCCCTTAACTTTGAGGGCTATTATCACCCCTTCAATATGCACGATTGCCGATATAAAAAAATACGTATGAAATATTTTCTTGAGAACTATCTTTCATATAAGTTTCATTAAAATCGTTGTGTCCCGGTTGGATATGTTCTCTTGTGAGTTAGAAATAATGCAATATTTGCATCTGCTGACCATCATATTTCCATAATATTTCGCTTCAATTCTTCTTTCGAAGTAATAACTGTATCTCATAGTCTTCCTCCATCTTATTTCATAAGTCGTGAATAAGATTAAGGTCGGAATTTTGCAGTGGATGTGATATGTGCAGAATAATATACAACACCCATTTTTAAACTATTTTTACGGAATGCTCGGATCACTGTCCGATTGGAAGAAAAAATTAGTTAGTAGCTTCAATTTTGCTACACTGTCTTTCAAACAGTTTTTCAAAATGCTTTTCTATCAATATCGTCCTTGTATTTCGAACTGTATCTTCTGATTTCTATTACGTAAACATGCCTTTCCTAGAATTTCTCGGTCAAGCCCAAGTTTTTTCAAGGACCCGCTAAGTAATCTCCCTCCACATCCTAACATACCTTCCGTTAACACCGCCCATTTTTTGCAAATTAACCAATAGCATTTGCAGTTCCCACGCCCTTGTTCTGAAGAACGACCAGTAGTTCCCTTTCCAAAATCAACGTCTCTTGTTTAGCACCGTTTTTACAGCAGATTTTATCCTGACCTTACTGAATGAACATACCTTCTACAAGTATAAGAGTTAGATTAAAGATGAATCCTGTACATAGTTGTTTATTTAACGTCGTATTTGTTTACTATTGTGTAACGTCCCTGGTACTAGACTCGGGAGTTTACAGCGCTTCGTAAGGCAAAGAGCGGCTTTTGCCTATTGAGCGACTCGTTCTTTTATTATAACTAACTCTACAAGGATGTGGGATTCGTGTCGTGTGCGGTTAAGGAGTAAAATCCACAGGTCAATACCTTTCGATAACTTAGGTTTATTCAACTAAGTAATAGAGAGAGAGAATTACAGATAACAATTGTTACTGTGAAAAATATAAAAAGCATATGTATCTGATTATTTAACAAAAGAACAAAACGGACTTCTATCGCGTAATGATTAAATAATGAATCTAATGAAAAGAATCTAATTGAACAGAAACGCAACTCGCAAATTATTTGTCTTGGAATTCAGTATTACAATGAGTCTAATGTGCTTCTAAATTCGGAAGTTAACGTGTTCGTAGTCGACTACTATAACGCTACGCAAGTTTCGCTGTTTTACAAAAGTTAATCGCAAACTGGTCAGAACAATATTCTTTAGTTAGTTCAGTTAAAAAATGATTTCAAGTTCAAGAATTTATATAATATTAATTTTAATACGGAACAGTTACTCAGTATTTTGACTCTAAGACTACTGGTACATTCGCCCTTTTTGTCAGAACATGAATTGTCACCCAACCCAGATCGCTTAATTGGGGAGCCCGCTTTGGCTAGCTGCTAAAACAACCCAACGATACTCGAATCAAATGAACAACCAAGTCCAACAGGGTTGCAAATAAAATGACTCTATAGGTCGTGATTACTGAACCGCCACCCAAAACACACGGGCTTCAGAGACCAAGCTGCTCGAAGTGGGGAGCTATTAAACTGCCCAGAGCTAACTCCGAGATTCTGACGATGTTTAGTAATTCGACAAAAATTATAATATATGTTAGAGTAGCTGAGAGCTCTCGTTTTTATGTCTCAACCTTTCTTGGCGCTGAGTATAGCACTCTCCTGACGGAGTTTCAGATACAAGACCGCTTGAACGGAGAGCCTGTTGTTCACTGGCTACTAGAACGACCCAGCGATCATGTATCTAAATGACGTATACCCGTTCTTCCAATCAAGAGTTAAAAATCGTTTTGGCTATGTCCAGCGAAAACTGTTCCGTATAATATTTGGCTAAGACTTCTAACCAGCTTGACTACGAAAATTGTTCGGCTCCCTAGGCTGGCTTCGCTCGGCCTTTTATACTCGAGCCCCCCGCCCGTTTGGAGGTTATGATGTATATAATTTTGCGTACAATTTGCATATAATTCTTAATTAAACGTTAATTAATACAGTAAATGATTTTCTAACATTGCCAATAGTGTTTTCTGAAGAATAGTTAATGTTTTTAATACAAAAATAATTAATTAATAGTATATTAGCGAAAAACATATTTTCTGTCCCTTTCTACATATTACGCACGAATTTCTATTAGGACCTGAACTATATGTCGAAGCGTACGATGCTTCGGAATATTCCATAGATCACGATTACAATTTATTATTTGCCTGAGTTAATAAAATAATATCTGACTTTGAGTATCGGGAATCAAACTTAATATGACATTTGCTAATTTTATACATTGATGGATTTAATTAATTAATGATTCTAATGACCAATAATACTGTTAATTGAAATTATATATTCTGTCTCTCTTTAGAGATCGTGAGCCGATTCCAAGCAATCCTGTCTAACGTCGTGTCACGTAGGCACGTAGCGTTTCGGAATCTTCCGTATGAAATATTTACAATGCATTATTTACAATACATTATTTACCCAAATAGTATAATATGCAAATTTGGCCGTCAATGACTCGGCTTAACATATGATTGAATTAGCTTTCCTGTATTTTAATTCAACAAATAATTATTGAATAACTTTCATATTTAATATCATTGTTAATGAAAATGTATATATTCTATCTTTGTCTAATGCATAGCGTACTCTTTCTACGCGTCCTGAGCTAGAATCGCAACGCGTGGAATATTCCATACAAAATTCTTATAATACATTATTTATTTAAACAAACGAAATAATAAGTAAATCTGATAATTAATAATTGAACTTAACATTTAACTAAGCAGCTCATACGTTTGTTGGACCTAATAATTATTTAATAACATAATATCTGTAAGTGGAGAAATATATATTGTAACGAGGCACCTTTTTTTTTTGCCTCGTTACGAGTGGCCAACAGTCCCGCCGGCCTCCCTCCTCCGCCCAGGCGACATCCTAGCCGCCGGAGCGAATGGAGGGATGAATGTGTTTTTTTTTATTATTACTATCAAACAACGCGTTCCCCCCATTCCACCCCTTTCAAGTACAGCGGCCGCCGGGCGAAGAAGGAGCCACGTCCCCGGTCGCGAGGAACCTCCACCCGAGCGATGGAAGCGCGGGATGGGCCCACCGAAGAACCGCCAGCTGCCCGCTGAACGGTCGGCGAGCCACCCGCGCCATCCTCCACGGGGGCGACCGGCAGCCAAGGAAAGGGATGCCAGGCCTGGGAACCAGCCACCCCAGCCATCACCCGAAGGGGTCCCAGGACCTGGCCACCAAAGGAGCGCGGTGACCCATCTCCGACGCCGAAATCCTCGGGGAGAGGGAACCCCGCGCACCGGGAGACAGGAGGACAAAGGACAGAAGCCAGCGAACCGCGGGATAACACACACGTGTCGCGAGCGCCCAAAGTTTTCAGGTTTTTTTTCTCTTTTGCCAATAGTTCTATCTCTTATTTTGTTAACCTCCCATCTTACGTATTCTTCTCTGGCCCCTCCGTTTTCTTTCTTGTGTACGTGGTTTTTCCTTCTGAGTGTCTTGTGTCCAGTGTGTGTGTGGACGGGTCCGAAGCGGCATCCCCGAGTACCGTGCCAAAAAAAGGACAAAGGTAAGATACTTTTTCTTGCCTTTAGGCGACTTACGCCTTCTTTTTTTTCGTTCCGAGTGTGTTGCGTGAGTGTGTGCGGGTGGTACCCTACGGAGGGACCACCAGCCCCGACGACGAGGACCCGAGAGGCCGCGTACCGGTTGCATTGTTTTTCCGCGCCTCAGCGCCGTTCCGTTCGGTAACGATACCGCTGTTGTTCCGCGCTAATTCCGTTATTTCATTATATTTCAAATTTAGGACCAGCGTCCCCCTTTTATCCACACCACAGCGAGGGTGTGTTCCCGCGCGTGCGTCCGCGTTAGCTTTACTGTCGCGCTTCTTTTCTTTTTGTATCGTGAGCCCCCGCGCCGTGAAAACCCCTTCGCGTTTGGCGAGTGCGGACCCTTTTCCCGGCCGTTATTTGTACCGTGAGGGGCTCCATTTGAATTCGTTTACTTGGCCCGCGTCGGCCACGATTAAAGATTACCCTTTCAGTTGTACTCGCGGGTCGTCTAATCATTTCTTGACCCCCCTTGATTTCCGCTTCCGTTTGAGCAGCCGGAAGGGCGAATATCCCGGACGAGTGCCTTTGCACTGGCGCCCGGAAATAAAATCGTCCCTGGTAGTGTACATTGGTAGCCGGAGGGCCACTTTCCCTGGTCGCCCTCACCCGCAGGGGACTTATTCTTTGTCCCCCGGACCGTTACATCACAATACATACATATATATGTATATATATGTTACCGACAGTTCATCTAAATTTGATGGTAATTGACATGTCTAATGTCGCGGTCGGTAATAGAAAAATACAGTCGATAATCGAAATGGAAATACCTTTGAGGAAATGAAATATCTTAGCAGTGAGACAATTCTGAAGGCGAAAAAAACAAAAAAATTCTCCAGGAATGTTAAAGATGCACTAACAAAAGTCGGAATCCTGCCGAAAATCCGAAGGAAACTGACTTGATAGGTTTACCGGTTTTAAGTATACGTATGTTAGCGTCAACGCATTTTTGGAGAATCGTTGAAGACAATTAGCCATCGCTATTCTGTCTTCGAACGATTTATGAACAGGAACATTGTTCATTAACCCTTTTGCTACGGCGGTCCTCACCGCGGAGTGCCTTGCGTGGTACGGAGCACCGTGCCGAAAGTGCGCGCAGTTTTCAGCGTTCGAGGGCAAAACTTTTGTCTCAAAAACAATTTTGTAACATTACTTTTAAAAGCAAAATAATATCTCTTCATAATTTTTCAATGAACATATTTTGAATTCAACAATACAATATTTTTACATTACACGACAAAATAATAACTATAATTGTAACATAATATAGGCGGCGTTTTGTGGCGGGTGACTATAGTCACCCGTAGTAGCGAAAGGGTTAAGGATCTGGCCACGGAGTGGGGAAGGCGAGGATACTGAAAAAGAATGAATGAAGTTCGGCACATTTGCCATCACTTGAGAGTAAAAAGAAAAGAACGATGCAGATCCTGTGCTGCCGTCGTTGTGCGTGGCAGGCAGTCGTGAATGGACGTGAATGGTTCGGCCATTAACGGTTTATGTTATAAATATTATTGTAGTGTGCCACAATTAGTAATATTCAGTCATCTGTTGCCTTCTGGTAAGAGGACCAAGATTTAACCACTTGGCACTTACTCCAGATTTTCTTAACACGTATGTATATCGACAAATTGTATAGCGGCGATGCAACGGACGAGTAAAGAAATAATGGAAATTCGCGATAAAGTAGAGCAGGGAGACCAGAAAACACATGACAAATTTTCGATGCGAGATGAGCGAGTATATCGAGTCAAGAAAGGCTATTGGCGCTTATATGCACCAGAAGAGTTACGATACGAGATTGAAGCGGAAATGCACAAAAACTTAAACCATGTAGGGATAGATAAAACATTAGAAGCGATGAAAGAAGCGTATTACTTTCCACAAATGCGAGAATTTGTTACGGCGTATATAAATCGATGCATAAACTGTTTATATTATAAAAAACAGGGAGGAAAGCAACCGAGATTTTTGTATCCACCAGATAAGGGAAATTCTCCATATTCTGTTATTCACGTTGATCATGTAGGTCCGTTCGTAAGAACGGAATGTGACAATACGTACATAATTGCGGCAATTTGCGGATTTAGTAAATATTGTATGTTAAAAGCAGTAGCAAATACTAACAGCGAAGGAGCGATTATTTTTGTTCACGAATTCATAACTCACTACGGAAAACCGAAACGCATTATTACAGATAGAGGAAAAGCTTTTACAGCGAAAGATTTCGAAACATTTTGTGTAAAGTATCACATTGAACATGTTAAAATCGCAACCGCGACACCGCGTGCCAATAGGCAAATTGAAAGACTAAATAGACTAATTTTAAGCTGCATATCAACCGTTTGTAACGAAGAAGGTACCGATTGGGATAATTATGTCACGCAGACGCAATGGTCGATAAACATCACGGTACATCACGTTACCAAGCTCACTCCATATGAGATTATATTTCACAAAAAGAGTATAGGTGTACATTTAAGCCCATTAGAATGCGAAATCATTGAATTGAACGAAACTTTGGATGCACCTGATAAGAGAGAACCAGTTTCTCATTTATTAGAAAAAAAATCGTGATAAACAAAAACGTTATTATGATGCACGTCGTAAAAAGCCTATACTATGTAACATTGGAAATTTAATCATAGTTCGACACGATCCACGAAGTACCGGTCAAAGTAGAAAATTAGGGAGCAAATATAAGGGACCATTCGAAATTATCAAACTGATAGGTAACGATAGGTATCTTGTTCAAAATATCGGAGAAGAGCAACAAAGCAACAGATTTTACAAGGCTATCGTTGCGGTCGATCGAATTAAACCGATTGATAATAGAATGTAAGGAAATGTATATGTATATGTTAATGTTAATTTGAAAGCATTTATGAAGTTAGACTATAAGTTAATTGTAATGGGTAAACGATAATTATACGAGCGGCGAGGACGCCTTATATGTCAGGAAAGGCCGAATTGTTACATTTCTAACGTCCCCAGTCCGCAAGGAAGAACACCCATGTAAATAAGTAGAGTAATCCAAAAACATGCACCTTTATTTTTTGATTATCGACCGTGAATTACCGACTGCACCATAAAAATTCGCGCGGTAATGGTCAAGAGTAGATCACGCGTGCTACATTGTTAAATTAGATCACCGATCGATGGCGCGCGCGTTAGATAGAAAGAGATGCCAAATATACATCGAGAATAAATTATTATAAATCATCATTTAAACATTTCTATTATTGTTTATTTATTTACTATAAAACAAAATATATTTTTAGTTATTGTTCTATGTATTATTTGCGATTAATTATCTTCTTATTAAAATACTTGTAATATCCCGCCAATTCGCGTATATAAAAATCCATTAAAACTATGATTTAGCGAGTTAGCTTGTGAAATCTTAGTCGATGATAAATCAAAGCGTATTTTTCTTAATCAAACTAATATATTTTCTTTACTAAATAAATTGTAATAAAATAATATCCAAAAATATGTAAAAATACTACGCATTAAACATGAGGGTAAGCCCCTGCATGGCCTTGAAAAGTGAAAGGCAAATAGGCCGTTTTCGGGGTATAAAAGGGCTAGCGAAAAACCCATAGGGTGCAGAACAATCTTTGAAGCAGTACGTGACGGACCTCTTAGGAGAAGTATTTAAGCGACAAGTTGGAGCAGTTTTAGCTGGTAAGAGCCTACAAGATTCTTAGTTTTGACTGGACAGCGGGTATCAGCCATTTGGATACTTGATCGTTGGGTCGTTTAGTAGCCAGCTAACGCAGGCTCCCCATTCAAACGGTCTTGTCTCTGAAACTCCGAACGGAGAGTGCTATACTCAGCCCCAGAAGGGACTAAGACATCAAACAAGAGCTCTTCAGCCACTCGTACAAATTTATTATTTTTCGCCAAGTTACTAACTCGCCGTCGGATTCTCGGAGTTCGCTCTGGGTTGTTTAGTAGCCAGCTAACGCAGGCTCCCCATTTCGAGCGGCTTGGTCTCTGAAGCCCGTGTCTTTTGGGTGGCGTCTCAGTAACTCTGGTTAATAAAGTCGAGTCATTTTACTTTGCAACCCTGTTGGGCATACATTGTTCATCTAGCTCTTGTATCGTTGGGTCGTTTAGTAGCCAGCTAACGCAGGCTCCCCAATTAAATGATCAGGTTTTGAGTGTCAATTGTGCTCCGACTAAAAGGGCAGTTGAACCGATAGAGTCTTAGAGTCAACCAAAGAGTAGCTGTTCCATGTCCAACTGTTTTTTATATAAAGTTTCAAATCTCGATATTATAGTGAGACCAAACATTGTTCTGACACCAGTTAGGATCTAGATCCATTAGAAAACCATATTTCTTGCGTTTGCGTCATAATAAGCGACGAAATAATTAACTAACCATACGTACCTTGTTCAAAACCGCGTTTCCAAATAATTAATTAATAATACGTACCTAGTCGAAAACCGCGTAACCGAAGTAGTTAGCTACTGATTTGCGTTTTCAATATTAATAATATAATACATTTTATATCTTCTTCAAAGTAATTGTTAATTGTAATCCTACATTTTTTACCATTAATTACTTGAATAAACCTAATTAATGAAAGGTATTAACCTGTAGATTTCACTCTTTAACCACACGCCACACGAACCCCACTTTCTTATAGAATTAGTTATAATAAGAACGAGTCGCTCACTAGGCAAATACCGCTCTTTGCTTCATGAGTGCTGTAAACTCCCGAGTCTAGCACCAGGGACGTTACACATTTAAATTATGCGGCCTAATCGATCGGTTGAGCGAATAGGGAGCACAGCGAGAGTCAGTCGTGACCCAGTCATCGATATGATTACCTGCAAAACGAATACGTTGTACTCTATTTATATATATATCTATATTTAAATTCTCACCAGTCAGGAGACATAAACAAGATAACACACGGTCCCAAAAGTCACAAATAAGATAAGTCGAAGGAGCAGCGCAATTTTGGAGATAAGCGAAAATATAAAACAGAAGCCGGCAGGCGCACGATGATTCATTATATCGAGATTATTAATACGGATCACTCTGTGCTAGTTCATTCGAGATTCGACATCCGAGACCAACCGTTCATTGACACATAACTAAGAAAATCAATAATATTGTAATATAGCGGGTGTGCGAAATAAAGTTTTTTTTTAAAACCCAAACCTAGTGATTTCGTGCGTAACGAAATATATATATATGTTACCGACGGTTCAACTAAATTTTGATAGTAATTGTCTTGTCTAATGTCGTGGTCGGTAAATGAAAAATACAGTCGATAATCGAAATTAAAAGTACTTTTGAAGAACGAAATAAAATTAGCATTGAGACACTTATGAGGACGAAAAAAAAAATTCTTCCGGGATGTTACACAGTGTCAAACGATGATGTTTCGGGTTATGCTTTTATGACAGGACACTGTCAAATTTCTAAATCAGACAAACGAATTTTTATTCTTGATTCTGGAGCATCAGATCATATAGTGAATGATGAAAGTGTATTTTCCAGTGCAGTAGAGTTACATCCACCTATACAAATTTCTAATGCGAAAAACAGTAAATTCATCACGGCTACGAAGAAAGGACAAATTTCAGTGAAAAACAACCTGGGAATCAAAGGTGTTTTGGACAACGTATTATACTGCCCGGCTGAACCATACAATTTGTAATGAGTATGGAAAATGCAGCAGAAAGAAGTGAGTACAGGGTGTCCCGCGACAGGTGTAAGTCCCTGAAAGGGGTTGCAGAGGACGTCATTCTGAACAAGATTTTCCTTTGCAAAAATGGGGTTTGAAGCTTCGTTTTCAAATTATTAAGGAAAAACACGGACCAATCAGAGAAGCGGGAGCGACAGCTTCGAGCCTTACAGCTGAGCGCGATCATGATAAAGTGCCTACGCGCCGAGGCAGTCTAAACGTTTAATAAGAAGCCCTTACGACAAAACTCAGTTAAATAATGAACAGAACAGTTACAATTAATGTTCATTTATTCATTTTTCGTGAATACGTATAAACAAATTTGAATCAGACTCACCTATTGTTTAAAAATAATCCTGTTCCAGTAAAATTGTGTTTCTATGACTTCATCGATCCTAATCTTTTGTAAAAAGACACACTGCACAATATCTAATGTCACAACCTAGTCAGTGAGATTATTTCACTTCACTGTCACTGCTAATTGGTATTTTTAACTGTAATATTCTGCTGCCACTGTTCACTAAGTTCCTAATGAAATAATCACAGATAAAGAACGCGAATGAAAACGCCTGAATGATAATTCGTAAATAATTTTAGCGACTTTTTATTTTCTCTTTGATGTTGAACACCCGACGATCTGTCCTAAACTGCCGAACGCAATGCGATGAACATCTTCGACTGGAAATTTAGACAACAGTCCCTTGCAAGAAGGACATTTGACATTCAAACGAAAGTGAGAGTATGCCTTTCTTTATAAAAAGGCGAAAACCGTTTTTGCCTTTTAGAAAGGGAAAGGGACAAGGTTTTTCTCGGATGCATATGAAGCGACCGTCGAGCGAGCAAAACGGAGCCGTTTAATTATTTTATGATTCTTTACCTGGACGGTCCGAACGGCCGAAAACGATGTCCAGAATTCTCACTTTCTTCAAACTCGGCACATTTGGAGTCACGATCGGCAGTTTAGGACAGAACGTTCGAAGCGAAACGTTAAAGAGAAAAAATCACTGAAATTATTTTCGAATAATCGTTCACGCGTCTTCGCTTGTTCATTCATCGTTATTACATTAGGAAATTAGTGAAAAGTGACAACAAAATATTGCAGTGATCAGTGATAATAAAAAATAATAGTGAAGTGAACCGGCTGTGATATCAGCTACTGTGGGTTACGTATTATTTTTACGAATAGTTAGGATAAATGGAACGATCTAATTACGAGGATCCATTTTCAATCAAGCAAGATTATTTTCAAACAATTGGTGAGTCCTATTTTAATGGTTAATAAGTTTTGTGTAAATTTAAAATTACAGAAATTTAATTTGCTCGGTTTCTACTAATTACACATAACTAATTCCGTTCCTCCTTCATAAGGAATGAGTAAATGAACACTACTTTCAATTATTCTGTTCATTATTTAACTGAGTTTCGATGTAAAGACTTCTCGTTAGACGATAGACTATTCCGAGGCAAAGGCACTTGATCGCGCTCGCGCTGAGCAGCCAGGCTCGAAGCTATCGCTCCCGCTTCTCGGCGCGCGTAATCCCTGCGCTCTGATTGGTCCGTGTTTTTCCTTGATAATTCAAAAACGAAGCTACAAACCCCATTTTTGCAAAGGAAAATGTTGTTCAGACTGACGTCCTCTACAACCCCTTTCAGGGACTTACACCTGTCGTGGGACACCCTGTATAATCTTTGATAACAAGGGAGTTCAAATTATTAAAGGTGGTAAAATTATAATGAATGGTAAGCCTCCAAATAATCTAATAGTTATAGATATTGTTATTACAAAATGCATAAATTTAATTAATTCCCAAAAAGATAATAAAATAATAAAATAGATAATAATTATGAATTATGGCATAGATGTTTAGGGCACATAGAGGAAGCAAAATTTTTGCAATTGAAGAATAAACAAATGGTAAAGAATGTGACTCATCGTGAAAACATTATTCCAAACGATAATTTATAAGAAGCTTTTATTATTGGTAAGCAGGCACGATTACCATTTGAAAAAGGAAAGAATAAGAGTCATATTATAAAACCATTGTTTATAGTTCATACAGATGTTTGTCGTCCTATGACTCCTTCAACAATTAATAATAAAAATTACTCCGCTACATTTATTGATGAACATTATGCTGTGACATATTTGCTGGAACATAAGTCTGATGTTATTTGAGTTTTCAATGACTATGCTGCAAAAACTGAAGCGCGATTTAACTTGAAAATTGTCAATTTATATTGAGATAATGGTAGGGAATACCTATCAAATGAAATGAAAGATTTTTGTGTACAGAAAGGTATTAGTAATCATCTGACTGTCCCGCGTACTCCTCAACTAAATGGTGTTGTAGAACGTATAAATAGAACAATAACAGAAAAAGCACGTGCTATGAAACAGTGCAGGTTTAGGAAAAGAGTCTTGGGGAGAAGCAGTATTAAGTGCTACATATTTAATAAATTTAATGCCATCAAAAGCTCTTACAGTGTATAAAATACCATTTGAATTGTGGCATAATAAAAAGTACAAATTAAAATATTTAAAAGTTTTTGGTTCCTCACTATATGTTCACAATAAAATTAGGAAGTCAAAATTTGATGAGAAATGTTATAAGTGTATTTTGGTAGAATTTGTACCAAATGGGTATAAAGTGTGGAATGTAGAAAATGGGAAATTTGGAATAGTATGGGAGGTGATAATTGATGAAATAAATTACTTAAAATCTCGGTCAGTCATACAGGAAAGGAATTTAATTGGTGATACATGTGAAACAGAGGCATCTCGAGGAGTGCCTCAGTAGAAATACGAAGTAAAAAAAAAATCAGTAAGTAGAAATACGAAGTGAGATTGATGCGTCTTGCTTGATGCCGAAATCAGTAGTAAAACAAAGTGAATTTAATAAATCTGATAAAGAAAAATCAGATGTGTTAAAAAGAAAAAAATCTGCCAATCAGATGTGGTGGTGCCGAAAGTAAAAGTAATTATAAATCATGAAAAAAAGAAATCTATAACTGAAACAGATGTAACAGGAGTGTCAGTATTAGAAAGAGATCGTAGTATTTCATATAATGAAGTTAATGTGGACAATGACTATCTTTTATGTGCTCTGTCAGTAGTTTATAAAATTACCACTTCATCTGAAAAAATTAAAATGAGAGAAAATAGAGTTAAAGGAGAACAAGCTATTCTTGTCGTAATTTAATTGGATGTTTAATGTATATAATGATTTGTACAAGATCTGACTTAAGTGTAGCTGTAAATATTTTGAGTCGATATTCAAATAAAAATTTATGTTTGGTAACCATAATAGTGCCGATTGATGTCGCTGATGTGCGATCGCATAGAACGTTAGGCGATCTGGACGGGGATTTTAGTTAGTTGCAAACCAACTTCCATGTAATTCACTTGTTATTTTCTTTCTTTCAATATATGTATATTTTGTAAAAAACCTTATTGTGAGTTATTCTTACAACAAAAATAATACAGAATTATGGCAAAATCTCAAAAGAGTTCTAAGATATCTTAAAGGGTCTGCTGATATTGAATTAACATATGCTAAAAATAATTATAAAAATTTATTAAGTGGATATGTAGATTCTGATTGGGGAGCTAGTGAACAAACAGACAGAAAAAGTACAATAGGATATTTGTTTACATTGTATGAACGATGCACAATATGTTGGAATACTAAAAGACTACAGACGCAGAGTATATAGCTCTTTTTGACGCTGTGAAAGAGGCACTCTAGTTGAAATCATTGGCAGTTAGTATTAATATAAATATCTCTGGCCCAATAACGTTATATGAAGATAATATGGGTTGCATTAGCATTGCGAACAATTTTAGCAGTCAAAAAAGATCAAAACATATAAATATAAAGTACCATTTTTCAAGAGAACAAGTTGAGAAAAACGTGATGAAACTTGAATTTATTTTCACAGGTGATCAACTAACTGACACGTTAACAAAGGTATCATCAGCAATAAAATTTATGGAATTCAGAACAGGAATGTGTCTTGAATAGACGCTACAAATTATTTATTATATGTTGTGCATAATTTAAATGGTCTGGATGGGTTTTCTTGGATTCCCCCATTCCTTAGCAACAAATGTTGTACCATCGCTATTCTGTTTTCCAGGAGTAGAGTCAAAGTAATGAACGAGGAAGTTTCTTTGTTTTTTAATAATATGTAATAAAGTTAACGCACAGTTAAAAATTAAAGCTGATTAATTTTTGAAGAGGCGTGTTGGATTACATGTGTAACAAAAACCAATCGACTAATCAATGTTTGATAAGAAAAGGCTTCATAGTATAAATAGTTTTGTATCTAAGAAGAACTAGATATATTTCTATAGATTTTTCTTGAGCCCAGTTTTTTATTTAATTAAGTTCAGTGTTAATTTATTAGTTCAGATCTTCCTTGTGCAGTAAGAATAATAAAGAAACGTTCTTAAATCATTCAATTCACTGTGTAATAAATTATTTCTTAAACACATTTCCAATAAACAGCAAAAGAAATGTGTAGAAGGGAATGTGATGTGACGTTACTCATGGACAACCAAGCAAAAGAAGTAAACATATTGATATCAAATTGTGACGTATCGGTCCGGGGGACAAAGAATAAGTCCCCTGCGGGGGAGGGCGACCAGGGAAAGTGGCCCTCCGGCTACCAACGTACACTACCACGGACGATTTTATTTCCGGGCGCCAGTGCAAAGGCACTCGTCCGGGATATTCGCCCTTCCGGCTGCTCAAACGGAAGCGGAAATCAAGGGGGGTCAAGAAATGATTAGACGACGCGCGAGTACAACTGAAAGGGTAATCTTTAATCGTGGCCGACGCGGGCCAAGTAAACGAATTCAAATGGAGCCCCTCACGGTACAAATAACGGCTGGGAAAAGGGTCCGCACTCGCCAAATGCGAAGGGGTTTTCGCGGCTCGGGGGCTCGCTGTACAAAAAGAAAAGAAGCGCGACGGTAAAGCTAACGCGGACGCACGCACGGGGACACACCCTCGCTGTGGTATGGACAAAAGGGGGACGCTGGTCCTAGATTCGAAATACAGCGAAAAAGAAAGAAAAAAAAAAAATTGTAACTAGCGCGGTACCGACGCGTAACAACGCGGAGGCGCGAAAATCGACGGGAAAAAAAAGACGGTACGCGGCCTCTCGGGTCCTCGTCGCCGGGGGGGTGGTCCTGCGGTCAGGTACCACCCGCACACACACGCACACTGGCTCACACGCCACAAAAAGAGAATTGTGCCAGGAGGCGAAGTCCTACCTGGACAGTATGTGGGCGCCGCCAAAGTGGTGCACAACGGAAAAAAAAGAACGTCCTGAAGGTGGCTGGAGATGTTCGGGAACTTCGGTATCCTGACACTCACACACCCACAAACAGAACACACAAAAAGACAACAGTGATAAAATAAAAAGAAACGAAAGAGACGGAAAGGCACACAAAAAGAAAATCTAGGAAACGTTTGGGGCGCTCGCGACGTGACTTTACAATTCCGCGGCTCGCTGGCTTCTCCCTTTTCTTCTCTTGTCTCCCGGTGCGCGGGGTTCCCCCTCCCCGAGGATTTCGCCGTCGGAGATGGGCCACCGCGCTCCTCTGGTGGCCAGGTCCTGGGACCCCTTCAGGTGGTGGCTGGACCACAGGTTTGGCATCCCTTTTCTTGGCTGCCGGTCGCCCCCGCGGAGGATGCCGGGGGTGGCTCGCCGACCGGTTAGCGGGCGGCTGGCGGTTTTCCGGTGGGTCCATCCCGCGCTTCCATCGCTCGGGTGGAGGTTCCTCGCGACCGGGGACGTGGCTCCTTCTGCGCCCGGCGGTCGCTGTCCTTGAAAGGGGTGGCATGGGGGGGGGGGACGCGTTGTTTAATAAAAAAAAACACATTCATCGCTCCATTCGCTCCGGCGGCGAGGATGTCGCCTGGGCGGAGGAGGGAGGCCGGCGGGCCTGTTGGCCACTCGTAACGAGGCAAAAAAAAGTGCCTCGTTACAAAATATATAAAGGACTTAATTAATAAGGGTCTGATTATATAGACTACGTGTATGGAAACAAACAAAAACTGTGCAGATATACTTACCAAATTTCTGTCAACGAAATTGTATGTAAGACACAAGGAAAATCTAAAAATTATAAATTAGTAATTTTGTCTTTGACGAAGATCAAAATTGAGGAACTTTACTTTACTTTATTGGTTTTCTTCCTGAGAAGAGGGCGTCTGGGAGACAATCTCTCCCAATGTGCCCATACATGAAAACTTAGCCTAACTTACATCTAGTACGCCATCTATATCTTCCACTCTCAGTCTTCACACCATTTCCCCCACTACCTTGTCTCCAACCTCTAAAAATCCCTTTACATTCCCCCCTAGGAATTTTTCCTACCATTCTTCTCCTACCACACACACCAATTCTCACATTCCCACACATTCTTCCATTCTCTAACCATTCCTTTTCCATATTATCAAATATATAAAATATATAAAAATATAAATATAAATATAGATATATAATACATACTTTTCTTTACAAAACCATACGAGCATAACATAACATACCATTCTTTGGCACCGTACTTGTACTATTCTGTAACATTTACATCCTACAATGTAACATCCCATATATATCTTAAAGGTATCTATATAAAATATAATATTCATACAAAAAACAGTGATTACCCTAATACTTCTTGCGTAAAGCATACGCACGTCACACTTATACTTAAATCTAAAACTAATACCCATGGCGAAAACTTGTGAGTATAATTTACTCACTTCTAGTCCGTTATCGCCACCATTGCACTTTAAATGTCCAAACCGCATTTCCTCAAAAATGCTCCAATTATCCTCATAATCTTGGGGCTCCACATTTCCTTGGTGTTATGTAACACTGACCCCATACTTATATTATTACTGCTCATTCTGTTTCTAAACCCTCCTCGCTCACCCTCATATCTATCACATTCCCACAATACGTGTTCAAAGTCTTCGCACTGTTCCCCACACACACACTTCGGGGAGCTAACCATGTTCTTCCTGAACAGCGACCATCCTAAGTTGTAGTGGTCTGCTCTCACTCTCCCAAGTATATTCACAGTCCTTTTCTCCATCGGCCCCATCTTAGTGAACCATGGCAGCCTACTCCCCAGATTGCTCCATCCTGCTGTAAAGTACCTTCTACCTTTATATTCTCCCTGTCTTAGATTCTCTTCAGTCGACTTCTTCCGTTTGTCCTTTCTAACCTTCCTACAGGCATCCTTCAACGAGAATTTGCTAAACGGGTCCTCTTCTCCAACTGTACTAAGTTTCGCAATCTTATCCGCCTTCTCATTTCCCTCAATCCCCATATGCGCGGGAATCCATACTATACCAATTCTGCCCACTCTCCTCTCCTCCACCTCTTCGTTTCTCTTCCTCAGCCTCTCTCTTAATCTTCCCACCAACCCCTCTTCCTCATCAACGTCTGTCTCATTCATAAGCTTCTTCACCACACTTAGGGAGTCAGTTAATATTACTATATTCTCCCTTATTTCATTCTGCTCCACCATCTCCATGGCCTTCCAAATTGCCCAAGCTTCTATAGTGAAGATCATTCCTCTTTTTATTATTACCGCAGCACCTCCTAGGGTCCTCTCCTTCATTTTAGACCCATCCGTGTACATCTCTACCACCTCCTCTTCCTCCCCAAACCATTTTCTCTTAATCTCATTTAGGATCGCCTGCGCAGGGACATTCCCCCATTGCAGCGCTCCCCCTTTCTCACACTCAATCCACACCTCTATCTTAAAGCTATTACATACTTCATTCCTCTCAGATACAAACCTCCTTTCCATTCCTTCCCTCAAATCTACCGTGTTCTTCCATGCTAGCATTAACATTTCCCTATCCGTACCGTTTTCCTCCACCTCCATATACCTAATCATTCCCTCCATCGCTTGACACACCTCCCTATCATTCCTATAATACTTTTTCAAGACATATCTCTCCGTCAATAGGTCTACTCTAAGATCCATATTCATAACCCCCGCCTCTACTTGCATCACATTTATAGGCGTAGAAATTCTATATCCTAACGCAACCCTAATACCTGCATTGTGCAATTTTTGCACTCTATCCCTATTCTTCTTATGCACTAAATACAAATGCCCACCATATTCTATCACAGATCTCATAAGCGCTTTAAAAATCTTAACCATAGTAAAGGGACAAACCCCTTTCTTAACCCCCCCTATACACCTAAGCATATTTAGTCTTTTCTTCAATCTATCCACGACATAGTCAGTGTGTTCCTTAAACATCAATCTCCTGTCTAAAATTATTCCCAAAAACCTCGCACTATCACATTCCTTCACCATGACCCCATTTACCCTCACTTCCTCTCTTCTTTGACTACCTCCTCTTCCCCTACCTACAAACGTAACAATTTTCGTTTTTTCCTCCGCAATTCTTAATCCCCGCCTACCCAGGTTCCTACACAACAATTCCACCGCTCTCTCTAACACTTCCAATCCTACTTTCCTATCTTCATATATCACATATACTACAATATCATCCGCATATTGTAGGATCCTCGCCCCTGATTCCCTAATTCCTTCCACAATACCAGTAGTATACAAATTGTACAACAATGGGCTGAGCACAGAACCCTGTGGAAGCCCTCTTTTTAATACAAACTCCCTTCCTATTCCCTCACATTTCAGTATCTCTACCTCCCTATCCCGAATCCATGACCCCAAATACTTCCTTAATCCTTCAGGGCATTCCATCCTTTCCAAAATCTCACCCAACACTACATGATTAACCGAGTCATACGCCGCATTGACATCTATAAAAGCCGCTATCGCCTCGTTTCCCTTTCCCAGTTCCTCCTTTACATTACACGTTAGAATGTTAATATTATCCATAGTTGATTTACCTCTCCTAAACCCACTCTGATTCTTGTCCAACTTTCCCTCCCTTTCCGCCCATACTCTCAGTCTTTCATTCACCATTTTCTCCATTAATTTACCCATACAATTTAATAATGAAATCGGCCTGAGCGCCCTTTTTTGAGGTTTAGGAATTAACCTCACCCTAGTTTTTTTTCAATTACTCGGCACCTCTCCCTTCTTCCATATTTCGTTAAACAACATCAATAATACCTCCCTCCATCCTCTCCTCAATTTCTTAATCATCGCAAAATCTATGCCATCCTCTCCCGGCGCAGATTTACCTTTAACCGATCTTATCACCCTTTCTATCTCTACCATTACAAACTCATTACCATACACCCTCTCTCTTTCTCTTCCTTCCTCCTCACTCCTTATTACTCTTTCCGCACTTACATCTTCCTCCATCCCAATAATTTCCTCCTCCCCATCCCTTCCACACAATTCTACAATTTTTTCTGATTCCACATTCTCCAACCTCATTCTCTCTACTTTACTCATTACTACCTGACCCCTCTGCTCAATCCCCTTTAGTATCGCTTTAACCCTTCTCCATAATACACTCACACTAACTTTGTAACTGATTCCCTCTACAAACTCCTCCCACGACTTCCTTTTCTTTTCCTTAACCACTTTATCCATTCTCTTCCTAGCCTCAATCATTCTATTCCAATTCTCCTCACATGGGCTACTCATCATCTTTAGTGTAGTCTTCCTCCTTTCTTCCCTCAATCTCTCACATTCCTCATCCCACCAAACATTCCTCGTACCTCGTTTCCTTTTTCCTCCTGTACCTCTTCTTTGTCTACCTCTTCTACCCTCCTCCCTTCTCCTGTTTCCTCTAATACACATATTAATACCCTCTTGCAACATATTCGTCACCCTTACACATTTCTGTTCCACCCCTAAATCACTTTCTACTACTAACCTAATCTGCTCCTCGTTCATTAGCATCCACTTCAAAAATTCCCCCTGATCCATTTTCTCCGTTCTAAACCTTCTCATCCCCAACACCTCCCCACTACTATCTTCCTCCCTTTCAACCTCCACAGCTAGCACCTGATGATCAGACCCCATTGTCTCTCCAGATTCTGTAACCCCCATTTTCATTCCCATATCCCCTGGGGCTATCACCAAATCTATATTAGATGGCCTCTGATCCACCCTCCCTATTCTAGACATAGTATCAAAATTCACCACCACTAGATTCTTCTCTTCCAGCACCTCCTCCAACGCCTCCCCCGCCAGATCACTATTTTCACAATTCCACGTCCTACTTTTTGCATTAAAATCCCCCACAAACATTACTCTCTCATGGCTGCTCACATTCCCGAACAGCTTCCTCCACATTCCTTTATCAAACCTTCCACATGGTCTTCTGTACACCGTTACCAATTCAATCCCCCCCTTCTCCAATTCCACTTCCACTGACAGACACTCCAGAACATCGTCCCCCATACCCCTGTTCCCTTTTATGCTTACTTTCATTTCCTCTCTTGCCAAAACTATTATTCCTCCTCCTCTAACATCTATCGAACAATCCTTCCTAAAAGACTGCCACCCTTGCACCCTAAACACATCCTCAGGCCTCAACCAGCTTTCGACAATTACAATTATGTCAAAATCTTCTCCCATTCTCCTAACTTCTTCTACCTTGTTCCTTATACTCCTAGCATTCCATAATGCAATCCTCATTTATAACCACACTATTGTTTCTACGCTACCTAACCTCAAACCCCTCCCTGTCTTATCACTTTCACTACTCATCCCCCACATTCTTACACTCTCATACCTCCTTATAGTCTTTATTAACATCCTTTTCTTTCCACTAAAATAACCATCTTAATCTTCACTTCTCTTCTTTCTTCACCACCTCCCTTCTTATCACCACCGATCCCCATTCCTCCTGTCCTCTGAGCCCAGTGCCTATTACCACTTTTCCACATCTCCTGTGTTCCACGCTCGTCCACAATCCCTGCAGCATCCATCCCTCTGCTTATTCTTATCCCCTTCCTCTTCTTTTCCCCTATCCTGACTCCCTCTGCTTCCCCTCCGCTTCTCTTCCTCCTCCCTTTTCTCCCGTACCCACCTCGCCTATTCCTCTCTCGATCTCCTTTCAACCTCTTCATAAATCTCAATCCTTCTCTCCTCTTCTCTCCTTTTAATTTCTGCCTCACGCTTTCTCCTTTTCTATCTTCTTCCTCGTCTTTTCCCTTGTATTCTCGTCAAACTGCAAATCCCAGGGTTCAGTCACTACCGCATTCCAATCTTCATCCGGATCAGGAGAAACAGTCCTTGCCTTCCTCTCCTTATCCCTCTTTTTTATCTCGAAGAACTTCCCCTCCAGGTTTTTCTTTTTTATTAATTTTATCAGTTCTTCTACCAACCTTTCCTCTTCCTCCACTTCCTTACTCAGAACCTCCACCCTGCCAAAGTTGTCCCTTCTTTCCCCCCTTAGCTCCTTCTTCTTCTCTTCTACTTCCTTATATCTCCCCGCTAAATTATAACTTATGATCTCGGCCTCCCCTTCAGGCTCCTCCCCCACTAGATCATGGGGAAAATCGAATTGCCTACATGCATTGTCCCTTCAATCCTCCTCCCTTATTTCAAATCTATTTTTCTCCACTATACCTCTATCGCCTTCCAACAGTTGGTATCTGTTTCCAACCACGCCAACTCCTCTCCCTTCTTTTCTCCCGCTTCCTTCTTCCATAACTTTTGGCCTTGCACCGTTTACTACCTTTGACCATCCTTCCATCCCTTCTTTTCCACTCCTTCTATTCTCCTTGCCAGTTTCCCCTCTCACAACATTACTGTATAGTCTTCTGTTTACATTCACCCCCACCCCTTCTCTTATCTTTTCAATTTCCTCGCTAATTGGCACTTCTCTCCCTTCCCACGCATCTACCACCATTCTCTTCTGCAGTCTAGGAAAATTGTCACTCCCTTCCCCATTCCATTCACCTCCTTCTCTCCTTACGTTTTCAATTCCTGCAGCCCTTTCGAGGTGGGTATTTCCCTTGCCGTTTCAAACTCCACATTTTTGTATGCCATTACCTTTTTAATGGCCATCTCCTTCTGGTATACCCAACACTTCTTATCATCATCCGCTGCATGCACGCCTCTACAATTTATGCATTTCGCATCAATTGTACATTTACCATGTACAGGCTCTCCACACTTTCCGCATAAGCTCCCCTTCACCTTGCAGAATTTCATAATGTGCCCAAATTTCCAACACCTATAACACTGTTTTACTTTCTCTATGAAAGGCCACACTCTTACACCCATATGTCCCTGTCCAATCAACAGTGTCGTAGGCAGGGTATCCCCACGAAACACAATCAAGATCGGATCCCCTTCCCTATTCCTCTTCCCTCTTCCTTCCATTCTCGTCTTCCTTCCTAAACTCTCTAACACGTATCCTCCCTGATCCGGTGTCGCTTCCTCTCGTAACTCCTCCATTGTCCCCACCCAGTCTTTTATAACTCCTTTCCTGAACCTTTTTCTTGCCGGCAAAAACACTCCCACAGCCCCATCACCATTTTCATAATCTTGCAACATCTTATTGGCGTCTTCTCTTCTTCTGAACGTCACTTCCGCCCTGCTAAAACCAACCATTCTTATACTCTCGATTTTTAACCCAGTCTCTTGGACAAATCTATACAGCTTCATTAAATTAGCCTTCTTAAACTTTCTCACATGATTGTTTTTCAGACACATTCCTACTACAAACTCCTTACACCGTGTATTTTCATCATACCTTGGACTAAATCTTTCAATCCTCTTTCTTCCTCTGCTATCTCCCACACCTCTATCTTGTTCTCTATTTCCTTCACCTTTTCCTTCACTTCCTCTCTGCAACACATACTTTTCCTTATCCTCCAAAATCTTAATTTCCTTAATTCTTACTTTGTTCTCATTACCTACTACTTCTTCCTCTTCTTTTCCCTTTCTCTGATCCTCCTTCTTTCCTTTGCTTCCTCTACCAATATCCTTTTCTTCCTCACACGTGTTTACTACTTCCTGGCTTGCAACGAAATGGCCGACTCCCACGCTTTCATCCTCTGATACACCACGCTTCCGCTCTGGCGTCAGTGGCGCTGTAGTCTCCTCTATTACCAACCTCTCCTTTTCCTCGTAGAATTTTTTTTATTTATTTTAATTATAAGACTAATTTATGAATGAATTATTGGTATATTAAATTGAATTTTTTAAATTTAATTGAAACCAAAATAGAGGTAAATTATTGTTAATAATTTCATTGAATTTTATTTTCCAATTAAAGGATTAAATACAAAAGAACTTCTAATTCTATTTAAAATATTAAATTATTATTAATCCTAAAATTTATATAGTTTAAATAAAACATTATACCTTCAATATAAAAATAATTATTTTTAATTTATAAATATTTAAAAATTATATAAATTTCCTTAATATCTTCAATATTATGCTCTTAAAATAAGCTATTTAAATATTATTAAATAAAAATTAAATAAATTATTAATATAATAAATAATCCGGGAATTTTTCAGATTTCGAAGTGTTTCTAATTGCTTCAAAGAGTTCTGAAGGTGGTAAGATTGTCGGGTGTATTATGCCGTGTTTGCCGTCCACTATGGCTTCTTGGAGCTTTTGTACCGTTGTGGATACGTCATGGTAGAGAAATATGTAGTCCGCTAATGGTTCATCTATTTCCAGATTAAGGATCTCTTCTTTCGTAGCGTTTTGTAATAGTTCAAAGTTGATATTTAGGTTCTCAGTTTATTGCTGTATGTACTTATAAATTCTTAGATTATCCTGTATCCTGTGGAGCAATATCGTTGACTGGTTCCTTATTAAGTGTGCTATTTTGATATTGTCTTCTCTTAATTTGTCTAGTTCGTTGTTGTAGTATTCCGCGTCAGAGGCTGTCATGGTTCCAAATAACACCTTCATGCCTTCTCCTATTACATTGAGCAGTCCTCTCTTTTGAGTGTGTCCGATAAACTTTTTCAGAGATTTTAATTCTTGGTTTAATCGTTTGTTTCGCTCTTGCTGAAGAATTATTCTTTGTTTGCTCAAGCATGGTTCGATTTCACTACACCGTCTGGCTAGTTGATCTGTATGCAATATTAGTAGTTTTATTTCTTCTTGCAGGTGTCCATATTTTATTCCCACGGTTACTTGCCAAACGTCATGATATAACTATTTCTTTTAGGTGCTCCAAGTAAATCGAATTCTTCGTATCTATTGGTGTTATAATTATTTCTTCCTTGTTAATCGGCTTCATCAACGCTTCGCCCATCAACATGCTCAGAGTCAGAAGGTTCAATAATTGATTCATTTTCATCTTGACTTTGTGTAGCTTCTTGACTCTCTTCTCATGTTTCTGTAACATAAAAAGGTTTGAGGTCGGATAGGTGATATGTTACGTCTCGATTTCCTTTTCGGATCGTAGCTGCTTGATTATCTATGATTCCAATAATTTCATATGGGCCTTCCCATGATGAATCGAGCTTCTTGTCTTGTGGTTGTCTTCTTCTAACCATTACATGTTGTCCTACTCTGTATTCTTTTTCTATTCTGGCAGTAGGTAATCTTTGCTGTGTTTTGTCTTGTTGGCTTCTTATCCTTTCTTTAGTCGTTTCTAACATTCTTCGTCGCTTATTGTTCAGTGCTTGATATGCCATTTTTTCTTCGAATTCCATTTCCCGAACTTCCATCGGTATATATGGTTTCCAGCCCAGCATGAATTGTGAAGGGGATACTCCTGTGACCTCATTATGCGTTGTGTTGTAAGACATAGTAGCATCTGGTAGAAGTTTGACCCATTCATTTTTGCCTTCTGTGAAGCTTCTTAGATAGTTGAATATTTCTTTACGAGCTCTTTCATTTTTGCCGTTTGATTGCGGGTGGTATACTGCAGTCATCGTGTGTTTGATTCGTAACTTTTCCTCTATGAATTCTTGAAATTCTCCTCTGAATTCTAGACCGTTGTCAGTTAGTATTTCTTTTGGTACTCCGAATATTTGGCAATAATTCATCCAAAATCCTTCTACAACTTCCTTTGGTGTTTTTGTTCTTAGTGGAACTAGCTGTACGTATCTCGTTAAGTAGTCCTGTATGACCAGAATGTATCGATACTTTCTATCTGATGGTAGTGGTCCTATAGTGTCTAGTGACACCTTATCATTAGGTTTAGACGGTATATCTGGTTTTCCTGGAGGTGGTCTTTTAACAGAATATTTCAGTCTTTCTCTTTGACACGTTTCGCATTTCTTTATAAAATTCTCTACATCCCTTGTTATTCCTGACCAGTTATATGTGGTCCTTAATCGTTGAAGTGTTTTTTCCATACCTTGGTGTCCTCCTAGCGTGCTTTCATGCACCTTTTTTTATTAACTGTTCTCTTTCTTCTTGTGTTTCTGGATCCTTTGTTATATTGCATCTTACTATGAGACGCTTCTCCGGCGTCTTCTCTTTGTGTATGAATTCTATCATTTGAAGTATAGCTTCCTTTACGTACGGATCCAAAATTCTTACTTCGATTTCATTTACTTCAGGTACTTTGGTTCTCAGCCTAACGTACCATATTTCTTCTTCTTCCTTAGGGTCTATGTGTAGACCTCTTTCTGTACGGCTGGTCGTTACGACGAGTCCTCTCCGGGATACTCGTCCTGTATCGTACTCCAGCGTTTCTTCCTTTTCAAATGTTCCAACTTTATTTTTAAATTCTTCATACGTGGGAGCGGCTTCCTCCTGAAGATCGCTCAACACGTTTTCGATAGCGTCTTCCATTCCTTCATTGTCTATCATATGTATCTTGGCTTCTTTTATTCGAGACGGAGCATCTGCGTTAGAATTACTTTTACCCTTCCTGTAAATTATTTCGTATTCGTATTCTTCTAGTTTTAATCTCCACCTTATGAGTCTCGACGTTGGGTCTTTCACATTCATTACCTATGTCAAGGGTTTATGGTCCGTAACAATTTTAAACTTTCGCCCATATAGATATTGGTGAAAATGTTTAATTCCCCATACTATCGCCAATAATTCCTTTTCAGTCGTCGAATAATTCTTTTCGGCTTGGTTGAGGGTTCTGGAGGTAAACTGTAACGAGCATGCCGGTATTTTCCAATGTTACTTTTGCCTCTCCGTTTTGGATATTTGCTACCTTATATTTGACCAATTTGCTTGTTTTGGGTGGTATAATTTCTTCTTTAGTATCACTGTCTTTTCTTGAGAATAAAGTGTACGTCTAAACGCAATTGTCCTTTGCTACTATTACAGCTGCAGTGTAATATTCTTAGTGAATCGATTCCAATTAGTCCGTCTTCGCACATTATTTCATCGTTTACTACTTGGAATTTCAGATTCTTACCGAACAGTCGTGTTTCGAATTCTCCCATGGTTTTAAAGGTGTTTTGAGATAAGGTTCTGACTTCGCGTATGTTTTGCTTTGATATTTTCTTTTTGTCTAGGATCAAGGATTCTCGTAATAATGATATTGCTGCTCCCGAATCTACTAGGAATTTGCCTGGTTTCGCATTTTCTAATTTCAAGGGAATGTATGTCAATCGGTCGCCTATTGTTGTGTTTATTCATATGACATTTCGTTCGTATTTGCTTGGAGGTCCTCTTCTGGGGAGGCCTCTCGTTCAGTTTCCTGATTTTTTTGGATATTGTGCGCTGGCGGGGTTTCTGGAAACGCGCAGCGCATTTGAAAATTTTGAAATTGTTTCGTTCTACATTCCGACTCTATATGTCCTAGTCTTTTGCAATAATTACGTTGTTTTGTAATTGAGACTAAACGAGTCTCTCTTTCCAATCCATTTATAAAATCGATTATTCCTTTTCTTTTTTCCTCTTCTAACAATAACTCACGATGTTCTATCGGAAGGGGCCTACTTAATGCGGCGTTTAAAGCGGAATCATGAATTCTCATGAATCGTGATACATATGAGTTTATAGGTTCTCGAAAATCTTGTTTACATTGAATTCTTTGTAACTGAAGTAATGGTGAATCGATTGGAGTTCCGTAGTTTTGTCTCAATTGTTCTTTTAGGTCATCAAAAGTTGCTAACATTTCGGCACGTATCACTGTTCTAGCTTTTCCTTTTATTTTTTGTGCTAGTATACTACCTAGCAATAGTTGGGCTCTCTCCCTGTGTACATTATGCTTTACTGTTTCTACTTGACAAATAAAGGTTTCTACAGGCAAGGTTTCTCCGTCAAATTCGGATACAGTCCCTAGTAATTCGTTCGACGTATAAGAAGCTGGCTCAAACTCGTTGTCGTTAGTTAGTATCGAGCGAGATGATCTAGAAAGGGGGTCCTCTCTCCGGAGGTATTCACCCTTTGTTTCTAGCTTCTCCAATCGACTCATGATTTCAGAAAGCATTTTAGAAATTGCTTCCATTTCGGCCATCTTACCTTGGTTAGTACTTCTCAATATTTAAGTTTCTTGACAGATTCCTTCTTTTCGTTCTCCGTGGATTCAGGATCCGCTGCCCGTCTCTGCAGGTACGTCGACTCAGCAACAATTTTCAGCAGATCCCACCGCTGCCACCAATTAATTGTTACGAGCGACAACCACAGTTGAAAGTTTTAAAAAAACTTTATTCTTCACACCCGCGATATTACAATGTTGTTGATCTTTGTGTCGCGTTTCTAAACGGTAGTGCACAGGAGGACTGATGGTAACAATAACAACGCTTCGCATTCACCATAACAATTTACAATGATCGCGCGCGTCTGCTGGCTTTTGTTTTATACTTCTCCTTATCTCTGAACTGCGCTGCTTTTTTGGCTTATCTCGTTCGCGATTCTTCGATGGTACATTATCTTGTTTATGTCCAGCGGTCCTGTTTATGTCTGACGGATGGTGAGAAAGTAAATATAAATATTGATATCTTCATTTTTATTGAATCTAAAAAATGGTTTAATAGGTACCATATACCTACAAATTTCTTAAAAAATGATATTCATTGTGGAAAAATGCTATTTCATATAAAAAATCGTAAACGATACCGTTGAACGTGATGTTAAACTTATATCCGAATGTAATAGTCTGTTGATCAAAAATGAGGAAGAAACATAATACATTTTACAAATAATTGAGAATTATAAAAGCCTTTATCCTGATGCGTGCAAATCTGCATTAACAAATAATATATATAAACTATATACAATTTAATAATAGGCTAATTTATTCATCATATAAGATATAACTTAAAATAATAAATATTTCGCTTATAAGTATTTAAAAAACATCATTTATAAGTGCTAATACAATCAAGACTATTAGAGAATTTATCAACTTTTGAACAAGTTGCATATAGCTCCCAGTTCCCAGCAGTCACATTCTCCAGTACTTCAAATGCTACGTTACATATCAAGTTTAACGCTAAAATTTAATAATTTTGTATATATTGTAAAAAGCCGAATGCAAATGGTAGTATTACACGTGTAAAAAATTATATCTTTATGACAAAATATTCACCGATATACTTAAAATAAAAGGCTACAAAGATATTGGATGTTAACATGAAATTGTGCAAATTTGGAAACTTCAACTCGATTGCGGCACGGGTTCCTGTCATCTAATCAGGCTGAAACTTTGACATTATTATTTCTTCACCAAGTGTCAAAATTTTAGCGGGCTGAGGCCATGAAAAGTCGAAGAAGAAAATCGAGCTCTATAACTAAGGGCCACCTTAAGGATCATTCAATTAAGTATGTTGTCTACTGTATCACTAAAGCACTAAAACAATAAAACTTCTCAAAGCTCCTCAAGGCGTCTCTTCTTCTCCTTCGTGCAATAGCAGTATCTTTTCCAATATTACTTGTGTCAAGAGGTTAGGTAACAATGGCTAGAACAGACTTTTTTCATTATTAGTAAACCTACATTTCATTATGTCATTTAAATACTTACAGCAGTAAGCAGAATTTCTCCTATCACACTATGCTAAGGGAAGTGATCCTGCCAAGCATCAAAGTATGATGTTAGGAATGCATCTGCAATTCTGCTAAAAGACATAACACTGTCAACATTGTTAGCTTGCACTTTCTACAGTATTGAATATGGAGAACATACATTTTCGCATCATATAATGATTAAGCATTTCAGGGAACATTCGGCAACACAGCGAAGACAGTTGCACGAACATCTGCAAATGATATTAGAGTTGTATTAAAGAGTCTCAAATGCGATGCAAGCAGCAAATAACATATGAATAGTATATTATAATGGAAAGTATGTCTTACTGTAACTTCTAACATTACATATCAATAGTAGGAGTGGTACATTAGAAGACCATGGTCAGCTCACCATTTAAATTTTGAAATCCCTTCTGTCATTTTCTGCATCCTCTCCGTTCTTTTCTTTCACAAAACATATTACTCTTCCAATAGTAATCTGAAAACAAGAAGGCTTAGATTACCGTTAGAATGTAATCTCAAATTTGCCGCGCTGGTATTTGGGTTAAAAATTGTTAACAATAGGGTATGCGACCTTTGAATCACCGTTTCATAAAATGCACGCCGGAAGCACATTCTCTCTCTTCTTTTCTGAAATCGCGAGCCAATAAATATGCGTAAGTGCTGTGCATAAAATAAAACCGAGACGCTTGGGTTGTAAGCGTGTAAGAGTAACAATTAGAAGCTATTATTTCATTTTCTGTACTGAAATTATATATGTATATTTTTCCTTTTGTTTTGCTTATTAAGTGTAATATATTAAGAGATTATTTCATGTTAAAGCAAGCACGTGTGCAATTATTTCCTTCAAAAATTATAACAATTACGATCAATAGCAGCAACAACTATATTACTGTCATGATAAGCATCAGATGCTTAAATAGTCAAGAACAAGGGTATTGTAAGAATAAAGAAAGAACTGCAAGTCTAAATTACAATTTAATTCAGCTAATACATGTGTACAAATAGCGAGGAAATACTTATGGGAAAACGAGCCACGATAATAATTGTTATTACAAATGCCATGAGAGGCAAATTTAAAAAATAATTTTAAACGGTTAATTTAATAAGTTTAACCTAAAACATATGTACATACCTGGACATAACCATGTATAGCGTGCGCAGGTGATTTTTGACGAGATATTATGCCACTTATCTTCAATGGGACATTTGCAGAAATTGAATAGAAATGGGGACCTAGAACAGAATTAAAAGATCGAAATAACCTACTGAATGTATGCGACATAACAGTAAAAGTTAAATAGAAACAAGCCATTGAAGAGCAAGAACCCTGAAAGGATTTGACATGGTGAAAATTCGGAAAGATGCAGCTCCATCTGTCTCAAAGAAGGGAAGTTGCGGACAAAATACACACCAGTGAGATTCGGCCACGAATCAAGAAACGAAGGGGTAGATACATGGATAAAGCACAGAGTATACCAGAGGCGACACTAGACAAGGAAACCGCCCTCCTAGAAGGAGACAGAGGACACAACCAATTTAAATGCCCAAGTCAAATGAATCGGGAGTGCGCATGTGCATAGTGTACAAGTATGGCGGTCAAAAAAGAATAGTTTAAACCTGCACATTTACCAGTAATTTAATTTTAATAAATACTTTGTCATATCTCTGTAACACATTCATTTATAATTTCTTGTGATATATAGTTTTTCATTTTCTTATAAATTATTTGTAATAATCATTTCCGTAATACATATTCTTCAAATATATTTTGTAGAGTAATCATTTTCGTATATTCTTTCCTTTTTCAACTTTTCAACGTCGTAAAATTGATGTAACTACTTCGAAAGACAATATTAATAATATACAGAAAATTTATTACAAATATATTTCAAATTATTAGAGGTTGACATAAAATTAGATTCACTTGATTTAAATTTCCCGCTCGTTTGTACAACCAATTTAAAGGGACAGCGTTTTCGAAATAACAAAGGTGCCGACAGAGAGTGTCGCCTCTGGTATACTCTGTGGATAAAGTGCGCGAGAAATCATTCAGTTAAATCAATTAAATGAATTAAACTAAATTAATTATTAATTAAATTAAATTAAAACTATAAGTGACGGAAACGAAGGGAAAGAGTGCATGGTGCGAGTCGATCATTTTGAAAAATACGGTCGGTTACAGGAAACATTGCCATTGGAGCGTGGATACCTTCGCTTTAACCAATGAATGCGCGCAAATCTACCGCCTATCCATAGGAAGTAACGTAACATCAATTATCAAACTTATTAAAAATATTAACTATTAATCTAGTAAGATTATTACTATTCTTTTTACAATTAAAAGTCATTAAATTAGGAGACTACGATGAAGTAGCTGCACGTTGGAAGTGAGGAGCAGTAAAAGGATAAAAAACGGACATTGCAGTTACAAGCTATAAATATTATACATATAAATGCACATAAATATATGATTTACGCCGGCGAACATAAAGTATTACAGCAACAAATCTTAAATGGAATTAGCGCTAAACACAATAAACACAATAACGTAAATACACTAGTTAAAAGAATTAAGGGAACAGGAAAATTCCTGAAATTTTCAGGTCATATTGAAATTGCTCTGTCTCCGTTAAAAATCATCGTAGGAAACAACTAGAATTGTCATTTTTAAACTTCAGGTCTCTAGTTTTCGATAATGAAACAAATAAAAAATCGCGATGGAAAGATTTTCGAAAAATTTTGTTTTAAAGTTTCTGCAGACTACTACATAGAAGTTGCATGGTTGGATTTACGTTTCTTTTTGTGCTTGTGAGGTAACTTTAATGCTGATAGTGGATCGCAAGAAATTTGTTTATATTTTTTTTTTCAAATCAAATCCTTTTTTTTACAAATTCGGCATTAATACCAGTAAATATTGAGAAACAAATTTTGTTTACCCAATAAACGGATTAGTCGTGGTTAGGGATATACTTCGGAATGACCCCCATCGAGTTGAGTACTGAAATTTTGTATGCGTATACAACTTTTCATGAGAATTCCATATCCGCTTTCAAAATCGACGCGTCTCTTACGGTTCGTGAGATATTCGTATTTTAATGTTTGAATTGCTTATATAATTGTTCATTGAAACACTAAAGCAAAAGTGAAATACACATATCAAAAACTGACCTTTTTTTTTTTTTTTTTACGTGGGGGAAATCTTCGAAAGATACCCCGCGCCCTTGGGGGAGGGCGCGGGGTTATGCCGGATTTTTACCGGCTAAAACCCCCTACGGTGGTCCTTCCCCAGCGCATTAGGGGGGGGGGGGCAGGAACTCTCTAAGAACACAATTGGGGCCCCCGCGCTTTAACTATCATCCCCCCCCCCGGGGGGCAGCGTGCAGGGCGTCCTGGGCCCCCACCCAGGACGCCACTGCCCCTGCGGCGGCTCTGCAAGGGGAGACGTAAGGCCTCCCCGGAGCCGCCGCTACCCCCGTGACCGAAAAAGCATGGCCGATGTCACCTGGGGGAGTCCAGCCGAGGCCCCCGGCGGCCACGGCGGCTCCCCCTTGAATCAGATCTCCCCGCGGGGAGTCGTCCTTCCCAAAGAGAGGGGGCCGGCCGTCGTGACACGACGACGGGATCGGCCCCCTCGAATGCTGCGCAGGCCCGCCTGTTCACGGGCCCTTTCGGCGGCCTCCTTCTGTGAACATGTTATGTTGCTCTCCAATTCCTCTCGCTCGCCAGCATCGCCCCAACTAAGCTGGCGAGCGAGAGGTCAAACCCAATCTCTTGTTTGAGGACACGGCGCGGCGCTGAAAAGGCAGGGCACTCCTCCAGCGTGTGCCGCGCCGTGTCCTCACTCTCCCCACAGTGGCAGCATGCCGCCGTCGTCTCCTTCCCTATTCGACACAGGTACGCACCGAAGCAACCGTGCCCGGTGAGCACCTGTGTCATACGGTAGGTGAGCCTACCATGCCGTCTCTCCCGCCATTCCTCCAACTGCGGCAGGAGAGCCCCGACAACTGGCTTGCCGGCAAAAGTACGTAACTGTACCTGCCAGCGATTGACAGCCAGTTGTCGGGCCTGGCGCCTGATCTGCTCGATCATGATTGGCTCCGGTCGGGCCCCGTCGACCTGCCGCAGGGCACGGACGCGCGTATAAGCAAGCGCGTCCGCCCCCGCCAGCATTTCGAACGGGACGAGGCCCGCCAGAGCCATCGCCGCCCCGTAGGAGATGGTGCGGTATCCCCTAATGACCCTGATGGCCAGCCGTCTCTGTAGCGCGTGCAACAGCTGAATGCTGCGCCGGCTGGCCATCAGGGCCGCAGCCCAAATTACTGCTCCATACAAAATCATGGACCGCACCACCCCCACGTAAAGGCGGCGAACCCTCTCCTCCGGTCCCCCGAGGTTCGGCATTATGCGGCCTAGAGCCGCAGCCGATCGCTCAACTCGGGGGACCAGATGCTCAAAGTGCAGATCAAAGCGCCAGTGGCTGTCGAGGACGAGTCCTAGATACCTCAAACTGGACCCGACCTCGACCCAGGCGTCACCTACCCGGACCCACGAGGGGGGCAGTCCCTGTGACCGAGGCCTATTGTGGAACGCAATGGCCTCGGTCTTACTAGGGTCTATCCTAAGCCCCAGCTCGTGGATCCGTCCGACGACGGCGGCCACCGCCACCTCGACCAGACGGATGGTCCTCGCAAGACTCTTCCCGACGGCAAGTACGAACGTGTCGTCTGCATAGCAGACGACATAGCTGCCGTCGGGAAGAGGGACCCGCAGAACGCGGTCGTACCCCAGGTTCCATAAGTCTGGTCCCAAAGCGGAACCCTGGGGCACGCCGCATCTCACCTCCCTCCGTACTTCGCCGTACCGGCCCTTGTACACGACGTACCTGTCCTGCAGGTAGCTCCCGATCACCGCCCGAAGGTAGGGAGGCACTTGGTGGTAAATTAGTGCCTCCCTAATGGCGGCCCAGGGCAGGGTGTTAAAGGCATTGGTTATGTCCAATGACACACCTATACACACCCCACCCCGGGAGACGGCTGCCTCCGCGAGGGACCGAACGCGTAAAATCGCGTCGAGCGTTGAACGCCCCTCGCGGAAGCCAAACTGGCAGTCCGCCAGATCGGGACCTACCGAGGACAGGTGCCTGTGGAGGCGGGAAGCAATTATTCGCTCTAATAGCTTTCCCGCCTCATTCAACAGGCAAATGGGCCGGTACGCGGAGGGAGACTCCGCGGGTCTGCCATCCTTTTTTATAAGGACCATCCGTCCGGTCTTCCACTCATCGGGAAATACCCCCGATTTTAAGCAATTGTTGTATATTGCTATGTATTCTTCCCCAAGGACGCCCGAGGCCAAGACCCAGGCCTTCCCTGGAATACCATCCGGGCCCGGGGCAGTGTTCTTTGCCCCGAGCCGCTTCAGGGCGGCAGAGAGCTCCTCGTCTGTTACCCCCAGTTCGTCGGACCAGTTGATGTGGTCCGACACATCCTCAGCCGCGTGGCCCTCCGTGACCCCGGAAAGGGGGAAGAGGGTATCCACCACGCGGCCGAGGAACCGGGGGTCCAGAGACTCCGTTAGGGGGGGCGCCCATGGTCGTAATCGACTCATGACAATCTTATACGGGCGCCCCCACGGATCCTCCTCGAGTCTCCTGAGGAGCTCCTGCCAGGCCTGGGCCTTAGCCTTCTTGATGGCCAGCTGCAGCGCCTTTACTCTTTCCCTGTAAAGCGCATACAGCTCGGCCACCCACGTCGGGCTTTCACCTCGCCGTCGACGGGCACGTGTGTACCGGCGGCGCGCCCGAATGCAATCGCTGCGAAGTTCAGCGATTTCGGGCGACCACCAGTACACCGATTTCCTCCACGAAGGACCCGCTCTTGGCATCGCCGCATCGCAAATAAGAGTTAATGCGCGGCGAAGCCAGCGGGCCCCTTCGCGCCCGTCGACTGGCCTGTCCTTGTGCCAGGCCACGACGTAGGCGGCGGCCATCAGGGCGTCCTTGTCCATCTTTCGGAGTGACCACCGCGGCGGCTGGCTCGCTCCCTCTTCCAGGCGGCCTCGGGGAGGTGTACCTGGAGTGGTGGTGGAGAGGACCATCGTAATGTATCGATGGTCCGAGAGAGTTTCGGTCTCCTCCACCACCCTCCACCCCGAGATACGGCGCACGACAGCGGGCGTGGCGAAAGAGAGATCTACAATAGATCCCCCGCGCTGCCGCACGCACGTATGGACGGAGCCCGTGTTGAGTAAACGGAGCTCCAGTCCAGCCGCCCAGTCGAGAAGTGTCTCGCCCCTCGCGTCAGTCCTGGGGGACCCCCAGGCCTCAGCCTTGGCGTTAAAGTCCCCCAGGACAATGACCGGACGAGGCAGGCAGCGAGAAACGCATTGCCTGACCTCGTCCAGGAACACCTCGAAGGACGCGAGGGGCCAGCTCGGAGGAGCGTAGACTCCAACCACCGCGGTGCCACCCCAGTCGACCGCGACAAAACCCCGCCCCCGTTCAATGAACGTGCAGGGCGGGGTGCCGGGTCGACCGTTCCACACGGCGGTGACGGAGCCCAAATCGTCCCCGAACCAGTGGGGATGGTTCGGGACTTTGTAAGGCTCCGCCACCACCGCTAGGCCTACCCCCCGCTCAGCCAGGGCCTGGGCAAGAAGGTCCTGTGCCCTGGCCGAGCGGTTGAGGTTCGCCTGCAGTATCAGCGTTGAGGGCGCCATTTTAACGCGTGTCCATGGGGGTCGCCTCACCCCCGTCCGCCACGCCCATTACTGGCACCTCCGCAGCAACCGTGGCAGAAACCGCGGAAGATGGCGTATCCTCCGTCACCATGGCTTGCTCCGACGGAGGAGCCGCGGCTGGCGTCGCCACCGACGCCACTGGTGCTGCTGGCGGTGCACCTCGGGTTGGAAGCGAGGCAGGCGGAGGAGCCGCACCTTCGCTCCGCCGAGCTGCGCGCCCCCCACGGCGACGCCCACGGCGGAGTCCATCTTTGACGGCGAGGCATGGCTGCGTGCCCAGCCTATGCCCCGCCGGTCGGCCCTGGTCAGCGCAAACCGTGCAGATTGGCGGTGCGGTGCATTGGGACGCCCCGTGGCCCACCGTGCCACAGATGTAGCACCGCCCCGACCGATCCACAGCGCTGGTGCACTGCTGCCGAACGTGCCCAAATTCTAGGCAACGGTAGCACTGCAGGGGTCGGCTCCGCAGACTGTCCACGGGAACACGAAACCAACCCACCACAATGCTACCGGCCAGGGCCAGCTTACGAGCCGCCGCCACGGGGCACCGTACCCACAACATGCCCAGTCCATTGGACGTTGGCCTGATCTCCCCAGTGCGGACATCACCCGGCTCGCAGCCGCCCGCCGTAGCGACGGCCGACACCACTTCGCCGGGCGAAATGGAGGGCCTCAGGCCTCGAAGTCGCAGGTCAGCCGTTTTAACAGGGCAGCTGACCCGGACACCCGTGCCAGCCAAAACCTCCGTGACTTTGGCGGCAAGCACGGCAGCCTTCGCTGTCCTGTCAGGGCCGGCTACCTCCAGGACAAACGCCCCTGTGGCCGCCACCCTCGGTCGCAGCGGAGGGACGCCAATTGCTGCGAGGTCCACTTTGGACGTCGCTCTGGCCATCACCTCCGCGTACGACAGGCTGCTCCCGTCCGGTACGGCCACCACAACCGCCGCGGTACGCGGCGAGCGTGGCGGTATCGCCTTCGCAGGCTTGGTGGCCGCGCTTACCCGCGATCCCGCTGGTGTATTGCGGGTTGCAGCGGGAGTGGTAGGCTGACCACTCCTTGTTCCCGCAGCGGCCGATCTTGCCGCAGTCCGGCGTGCTTTCCGGCCAACCACTGTTGCCCACGTCTCTGTTGACGTGGGCTGCGGCGCCGCCATAGTGGCAGGAGCCGCCCTACTCAGTGGTGGCCGGGCCGGAGCAACCTCCATCGCAGCGGGGGGCGGAGCGACAGGCACAACAGCAGCCTTTCTTCGCGCCTTACGGTCCTTGGCGCGACCTCGTGCCGGTGCTACGGCTGGAGCAACGACCCCAGCAGCTGGCGGTGCCGACTGACGCGGCAGATCCCTCACGGCTACCGGAGGGAACCTCTCCTCGAATCCAGCAAGGCGCTGGTCTATTAAGCGCATTATGCGCGAGAGGAGAGCATCCTGACCCGTCCCCTCATCCCCAGAGACTCCACAACCTGGACCGACAGAGGAGGGCGTCGTCTGAGGAGGCAACAGCCTCGGCTCTCTCGTCGGCGACGGCGGCCGTGAGGAGTGAGGCGGCGACGGCGGCGGGGACCGCACAGGTGGCGGGGATGCATGACCTGCAGGAGGCGTGGCATGCGGCGGTTCCACTGGCGCCACGGAAACAATCCGCGCCTGGCGTTGTGCCTCCACCTCCTTGCGCAGGAGCTGAAGGTCCGCCTCCAGCTCCTGCACACGCCTCTGAAGGGAGCGATTTTCCGCCTCCAAAGCCGCCGTGGACAAGGTGGCCGACCGCATCGCCAACTCTGCATCGGCGATGCGGGTTTCATGCGCGGCCAGGCGCAACGCCCGCGCAAAACGGCCGTTTAGGTTTTTACTCCTGGCGGCCACCTTGTCCACAACCTCCGCGTGCTCCATGATACGCGCGGAGATTGCCGCCGTCGACATGGCGCGGAATTCCCGCGCCAATTCCACCTCGTCCGGCAGAGGAATCGAGGATTTGGATGGAGGGGGTGCCGGTATTGAAGGATCCAGAACCGCCGTGGCGGCCTGGACCTCGGCAACACTACCCTCCACCAGGAGCAGTCTCCTCTTAGCGTCGGCCCTTGTGATGTAGTCATCGGTGGTGGGCTGCCGACGCTTCTTCCTCTGGAGGGAGGAGGCGGTGGACACGTCCGACTCGCTGCCATCGTCCACACACGCCACCCCCCTCGCGTCCTCCGCCATCGACATAGAGTCGATTGACGACGCGCGAGAGGACGCCCGGGAGCGGCACCGACTAAGCGATGCCGCTTTATCCTTGTCTGCCGGCATCTCTTTGGTGACAGGAAGCCTGAAGTCGTCACCCCCAGTTGCTTCCATCACCGCCGGCTGCACCGCAAGATGTACTGCGGGCCCTTGGCACGCCACGGGAGACCGCGAGCGTGACTGCTCGACGGTACTCTCGGGCAACTTCTCCACCTGCACAAGACATGTGCGCTCTTGCGAGTGCGACATGTCCCCCCCAATCCCCGGTTTATTTAAATTGTAATTCTCCATGCTATTCCCACGAGTGTGGTCGGAATGGAGGTCCGCCCGGGCAGAGCCGCCTTGCCCGGGTAAGCCTGCCTACTCGGGGGGGTCGGCAGGTACCCCCGAGGGAACCGTTTGAGACTGCACCTATTTAACGTCCAGGCAGCCATGCACCCCTCGGCACGGTTGACCGTGACACCTTGGGTTTGGACGTCCCCCCGCCCCACATCGCCCCCTTTTGGATCCTCCGTCCGAGCCTTACCGGCATGGTAGTACCTGCCAGGGTCCGAGGACCCCGCCGGCATCGCCTCGCACATCATAGGACCTACTCCAGGGACGATGGGAGCAACCCCTTTTAGTCGCCTCATACGACAGGCAGGGGATACCGTGGCCGTATTCCGCCCCGCGGCCACACGGCGGATTTTTTATAGAGGTTTACTCCTCGCGGGCCGGCCGGTTAAGGCAAGCCCCCCGTTCCTGCGAAACATGACCACAGGCTTACGGTATGAAGGAAGCTCAGGACCCTGGGAGCGCTAATCCCATACTGGAGGTGCAACTGTGCACCTGCAGCCCTTGAGGCGCCGTTCTCCCGTTAGCATAGAGGCCTTAACCCTCAGGCATCCGACCAAGATCGAATACCTGAGAGCGAGCCTCTATCCCAGCGACCACCACGAGGAGGTGGGAGATCCGACTTGCGTCAAAAGACGCCATTCGACCGCCTCAAAAACTGACCTATCTTAACCTAATTTAATCTAACCTAACCTACCCTAACCTAGCGTCATTAACATGCTGAGCGCGACGCCGATTTTGCTGTGCTTTCCGCTTGGCCGGCAGCGAGCGAACACTTGGCGGCGATCGCGATATTTGTGATGCGGAGAATAAACAGAGGACTACTTTGTTTTACATTATTATGTTCCTTTTGAACTGGGACAATGATGCCGCTGCAAGTAGAACTGTATACACACTTCAAAAGACAGGAGGAAAGTTGCATAAAAGGCACTCAATGTGTTAATATTGGAATGAACTTGAAGTGCGAATATCTCGCGAACCGTAAGAGACCCGTTGATTTTGAAAACAGATATGGAATTCTCGTGAAAAGTTGTATATGCACACAAAATTTCAGTTCTTAACTCGATGGGGGTCATCCGGAAGAACAGCCCGTGGTTAGAAACAATAATGACGTTCATTTAATTTGTTCACACAAAATTCAAAGTTTGATCATTCGGGCCATAAGGAATAAAGAATCAGAGCAATTTAAAACTTCGCAAGCTTTTTGTGGACATTATGAACTTAAAAAGAAATCCTAGGTTTAATCTCAATATCAAACATCAGTATTAATTTTAATCAATATTAAACATCAATGAAAAATATTTAATACGAAACTGATTTCCCTATCTTTGAGGGTATACTCTTAGCTTTCCAGCACCGTCCTTACAATTTTTGTTCGATGATGGATTCATGAGATAATGACTATCAAAGAAAAAAGAGTCATTTTGGCTTTGGCAGCTCGAAACTTTGTAACCAATTATCGAAACAAACCCCATCGTAGTACAAATTATAGAATTTTTTAAATTCTTTCTTTGTAAAAAGAAATTTAGAGATAAAGCGTCGACAACTAGAGACCTGAAGTTTCAAAATGACTATTCTATTTGTTTCCTACAATGATTTTTAGCGGAGGCAAAGCAATTTCAATATGACCTAAAAATTTCAGGGATTTTTCTGTTCCCTTAATTGGTTTGACTTGTGTATTAATAAAATTAATGGAAATTAAATACTTTAGGATATGAAATACAAATATCGGAAATTTATAATGATTACAACGTTTTATTACCAATGAAATTAATGAATGAAATAAAAAAGTGATAAAGTGATTACAATAATAATTGATTACACGCTCTCTATTCGTATCGCTCGCTTGTCTTAATCGCAGCAACTACTCTTTCCGCATTCTTCGCACCTCATGCAGGTCTTCTCCCCACCAACGCTCGCGGCTCGTGGTATCCGTTGCCATCTGTTTGTCGATTGTCTAAATACTTTGATTAATATTTAATTATATTAATATTAAAATGACAATTTAATAATTATTTAATTCGAAATATATTTTATGTCCTTTTCCAGTGATTACGCACTAGGGTGGCTCTTATTTTTCCACTTCCAATTTCTCTTCGTCGCACCCGCTAAAATTTTGACACTTGATGAGGTAATGATAATTGCAAAGTGTTCGGTACTGGGGAGATGGACGCTGGGATGCGGGTTAAATTAATCATTCCGTAATGGATTTTCACTTCGGTTTTTAATTCCACAATTATTTACACTTCACGATAGTAACACTCACTCACACACCTTGACGACGACACGCACAAATTAAACGAGTAATAAGACACGCACACGGGATTACTCAAATACAGCTTCATCTGCTTACGGTATTATCGTTGGTCAGTTTTATTCTCAGGTACGAGAGTCGAGCGATCACCCGAATTCAATCAGCTTGCACTAATCAGCCGCGACGTCGACAGGGACCAATTAACTTGATTTATTTTAACAGGGACCTGGTTGTGGGCCCGCGATGTCTCCTAATCCTTCGAGAACGCACTAAAAGAGAGCTTCCGGTACGTTACCTCGGACAAAGAGAGCGAGAGAGAGAGCTTCTCCGTTAGGATGTTTCCAGTAGGTTGTGAATGCTAGTTTTCTGCTTTCACACCATATTTTCAAATACACGACGACTGCAAGGTGCTTGTACCCGGTTAGAGATTTATTATGTCTTTCTTTCTGTCATCATATTTATGAAATAATTTTAAGAAATGTGGTGGAGAAAAAACTTAACAAATCATCCGATCCTGAAATACTCCGTTTTAAAAAATTCGAGAAAGCTTGATCTAACATTAATATTGTATTAAATTTTAAATCAAGTATAGGAGATGGTTATGTTCGCAGAAAGCTCCAGAATATACAAGAGAAAGTGAACTTCTGCTTGCACTATTTAGAACAAAAACAGTCACGAGGTGGCTATAAAGAACTTTTGGAGTTAGTGATAATTTTTCTTGGTGGACTTCTACCACGAGGAAATACCTTTCGTATTCCTGGAGTTTTTTATCATGCTAGATGGATGGCTAAGGCAATTTACGTGCTAAAAATATATTTATTCCGCCAAGAATTTTTATTGGACAGTAGCGAAATAGTAGGGATTAATAATATATGTACTTTTTCAGCTAATTTATACATTCATGCCTGAGTTAATGCACCAATTACCGTAAAAGCAGCATTACAAGATCTCTAATTCCTACAAAATTTATGATCGTATTCTACAATTGATAATAATATTACAAGAATAGCAATACGCAAATCTTCCGGCCATTTATGGTACATTGCACTAGAGAACGTGGCATTATCCTTTTTGGATGAAATAATGCCGTTGAACACTGTTGGAGAAAACTCAATACACGTTATGAGTGTTGACGTAGTCTGTAAATGTTGTGAGTGGGGATGGGTGACGAATCTATTGTTCTTATATGTATGTCGATTAGTTGGTTGCAAGCTAGTGAATAGAAACATAGGAGCGTGCCAGTATTTTTGTTCATTATATTTTCCTATATATATATTAAACATTTATTATTCAGTAAACTGTTTTTCTTTACCCAAATAACCACAACAAACACAAAAAGGAAAATGATTAAGGCCCTAAGCCATGTGAATACAGAACATTCAATAAAGCGACTATTGTAGCGTACATGCTAACATTTTTATTACAAAATGTTCACTGATACTTTCAAAATAAAGGGCCGCAAGCACATCCGATGTTAAGCTGAAGTCGTACAAATTTGAAAACTTCAACTCGATTACGGCACGGGTTCCTATTATCCAATCATGCTGAAACTTAGCTATTATCATTTCGTTACAAAGTGTTAAAATTTTAATGGATGCGATCATGAAAAGTCGAAAAAAATGTTGAACTCTAGAGCTAAGGTCCACCCTATTACGCATGTATCATGCAGAGGCCTAGGCTAAGCGTTGAAGCTATTTAAAATATTACGTATAGTGTTTTATAATTTTTAAATTCTTTAATTGTTGCGAGTGAAAACCACCGTTAATTGTTTTAAAAAAACTTTATTTCTCACACCCGCTATGTTACAATATTATCGATTTCTATGGAGTGCGCCATAGAACGGCGATGAACCCGGGGACTACAGCTGACCGCAATGATTCACAATGACAGCTTTAACAACAATGCTCACGCGCGCCTACCGGCTCCTGTTTTATACTTCTGCTTATTTCCAAACTGCGCTGCATTCTCGGCTTATCTTGTTCGTGATTTTTCGATGGTATGTTATCTTGCTTACGTCTGGTGGTCCTGTTTATGTCTAACGGATGGTGAGATAATAAGTCATTAATTGACAAAGGAATATATTAACTCGACTACTAATAATTCATTTCGGTTTATTATTAATTAATTTCGTATGTTTCGATTTATTTAATAGTAATTGAATAATTTTAATATTTCGCCAATTAAAAGATATGTGTTATCTACTGATTAGCTGAATACATATGGCAATTGAACCCACAAACAATAGTTTTATGATGCGGTCGGTAATTTAGTGAAAAAAGTACAAAATAATGAATTCTTCATTAATAACATCAACATTCTTCCGCGATGTATCCTCCGGGATGTTACAGGAACAACAAATCTAAGCAAACTCATATTTCTAATTTTATCCACATAGGTATGTGAAGTATTTGAAGTTGAAGAGTATTGCAAGGATGAAGATAAAGAACTGTTCACCGTTTAAATATAAGTTGATATTTATCGTGAAATTAATGCCTCCTAAATTCGTCAATGATTTTCTAATACTCAACTTTGATCGCAAAATTTAATTTTAGCTCTTGGTGAGTCAACATAAATAATTATCAATGTTCCTTATCAGAAGGAAAGCATCAAATTGACGCATGAGTTTGTGTCTGTGTACAGAAACGATTCTTTGAGGCAGGAGTAAGTTGGAAAACTTATGCACATTCTTCATACGTGTTGAACTTAACTTTAATATGCTGTTATTTATTCTGTTGTCTTTGTAATGAAATTTAAGAAATTTTTCTTGATCTCAACGAGGGGCTTCAAAGTTTGACAAATGCTTTATGTCGTCAAACAATTTTTCAAACTTTGGAAGAAAATTGTAAATAATACATAGGAATACGTAATTGAATAATTATTTATTTTTTTCTCTGGAAACATAATTGACTTCACATATTAATAAAACCAAACAAACTTCTGTATCAACTTCATTGTTCAATTTCATATATTTATCATAAAATATCGAGGCAATCGTTAGCGACTCTTCACCGAACGAATTTAACAATATTGTCGTTCCGCTACCTGCCTTACGTCACATATTATGGTTATACCTCGACCTAGGAACGACTAAAACTGTACCTATTCTGTGTCTGTATTCTATTCAAATCACTTCAAATTTGGAGTAGTCAGCGTCGAGTCGTTAGAAGAAAAAGAACAAAGGTTCGTGAACTCATCAGGTTCGCATTACGACGGAAATCAATAAAACTTCTTTAGGAATGATTAACGCAAGATCACTTCCGAATAATTTTCGTTCCGAATGATCGTTAGTCGGATCGGTCATACAAGAAAAAACATTTTTTACAACGAGACGGAACATTCATATACTACAATGTCGTAAACGTAATATCAGTACACAGAGTCACAACAATGAAAACATTTCAAAATTACGTATATTTAATGTAACCGTACGATTAGAAGCTGACAAATAACAAAACAGCATAGCGTAAACGAAAACATAAACGTACCTAGGTACAAAAATAAATAGGAATCAAATGTTCTCGTAATTTCGTTTTCTTAAATTCTTCCACGTAATGGCTGCATTTTACAAATACTGCATGTACAATACACTACGGTGTAAAAATTCGTTTGTATAGAACTGTGGTATAATGAGTCCTATATCATTTAATACTGTATAACCATGGTGAATTAAACGCTGTATATACAATGTATTTGAAATTTATTGAAATAATACAAAATATTGTTTTCGAAAATATAATATTTTCTCCTCGCGTTTTCTCCGAGTGTCTGAAGGGTCGCACTATCATTAACTTACAATATCGTAGTAACCGCATTCACGCAACCCTGGAAAACAGTATTTGTGTGAGGGTTGCTTCCCTCTTTCCGTCTCAGTTGGCTTCGGTTCTTCATGGTGAAAGCATGTATAACGACTCTGGAGCTATGCACAGAAATTTTACGGCGCTCGTGAGGTAAAGAGCGGTATTTACCTACTGAACGACTCGTTTCTATAATAACTAAACTAAAGAATGTGGGATTCGTGTGGTGTGCGGTTAAGGAGTGAAATCCACAGGTCAATACCTTTCAATAAGCAGGTTTATTCAATAAAATAATAATGATTAACAATTAACAAATTAAGAAAATAAGAAAAGTATATGAAATATAAATTGATATAATGTATAAATAAAATAGGTATTGTCGTATAATAAACAGAAAACTATATGAATTAAATATTACGCTATTCGTAGGTATTAGAAGAATTTAATAGAATCGCTATTTTTGGTTATTTAACTCGAAGTCCTATAAATTGAATTTCTGCCAAGGCTAACTCGACTAGAAGGCACTCGTCCGGGATCTTCGCCCTTCCGGCTGCTCGGACGGGAGCGGAAATCAGGGGAGGTCAAGAAATAATTAGGCGACCCGCGAGTAATTTGGAAAGAATGACTTTTAATGGAGGCCGAAGGAGGCCAATTCACCGGAACCAAAAAGAGCCCCTCGCGGTACAAATTACGGCCGGGAAGAAGGTCCGCACTCGCCAAACGCGAAGGGGGTTTCGCGGCGCGGGGGCTCACGATACAATAGAAAGAACAGAACGAAAGAAAGAAGAAGCGCGACGGTAAAGCGAACGCGAACGCACGCACGGGAGCACACCCTTTCGGTGGTGTGGACAGAAGGGGGACGCTGGTCCTAAACTCGGGAATATAGCAAAAAAAAAAGATAGGTGTGATTAACGCGGTACCGACGCGTAACAACGCGGAGGCGCAAAATCGACAAAAACCGGTACGCGGCCTCTCGGGTCCTCGTCGCCGGGGGGGTGGTCCTGCGTTCAGGTACCACCCGCACACACACACGCCAACACACTCACAACGGAAAAGGCGTAAATCGCCTAAAGGCAAGAAAAGTATCTTACCTTGTTTTTCCGGCACGGTACTACAAAGCGGTCGCGTTCACTCCTTCCACACTCACCAAAGCACTTACAAGAAAAGAAAAGAAAACAAAAGAAACTAAACACTCAAAACGTATAAGGGGGCAGGGAAAACAATAGAAAACTATAGGGTGCTCTAAAGGGGCGCTTGTAACGTATATCCTTCGTGTCTCGCAGCTCGCTTGCTTCTCCTCTCCTTTCGGCTCCCTTCGCCCGGTGCGGTTTTTACAATATCAATAAGACTCGAAACGCAGTTGCAAAATTTAACAAAATTAATATGTTTGGAATCCGGCGCTATTACAAATCCTACCTAAGTCTGATTCTTTTCGGAAGTCGCCTAAATTCGCTTTTACAATAATTTTGAGATTAATACTTTATATTGATTTTCCGACACGGTGTAGTCGAATACGTGCATTACGCTAGAGACAGAACAATAATCTTTAATAAATTAATTTAACTTGACTCAAGATCCTAAGATTGATATGAAGTTAATGTGTTTCCCACGGAACAGTTACTCTTTAATTTGTGATTCGACAACTAATTGTTCATGACCCTTTTTGCCAGATCGTACACTGACACCCAAAACCAGATCGCTTAATTGGGGAGCCTGTTGATCACTGGCTACTAGAAGGACCCAACGACCCAGAGTCAGATGCACAATATACGTCTAACAGGGAGCAAATCAAAAATGACTCTAATTATAAATTCGTAATTACTCGACTGCCACCCAAAAGACACGGGCTTCAGAAACCAAGCTGCTCACAGGGAAAGCTAACTACCCTGAGCTTCTCCGAGAATCCGACAGCACGCTTAGTAATTCGATAAAAATTATAATATATGTTAGAGTAGCTGAGAGTTCTCGTTTTTATGTCTCAACCTTTCTTGGCGCTGAGTATAGCACTCTCCTGACGGAGTTTCAGATGCAAGACCGCTTGTACGGGGAGCCTGTTGTTCACTGGCTACTAGAACGTCCCAGCGATCAAGTATCTAAATGGCGTATACCCGCTCTTCCAATCAAGAATTAAAAATCGTTTCGGCTCTGTCCAGCGAAAACTGTTCCGGATAATATTTAGCTAAGACTTCTAACTAGCTCGACTTCGAAAATTGTTCTGCTGTCTAGGCCGGTTTCGCTCGGCCTTTTATACTCGAATTCCCCACCCATTCAGGGGTTATGACGTATGTAATTTCGCATATAATTGTTAATTAGACGTTAATTAATAAAGCAAATGATTTTCTAACATTGCTAATAGTGTTTTCTGAAGAATAGTTAACGTTTTTAATACAAAAATAATTAATGTATATTTAATAATTAGTGTATTAGCGAAAACATATTATCTGTCCTTTTCTACATTTTACGCACGTACGCTAGTAAGGACCTGAACTATAGGCCGAAGCATACGATACGCCGGAATATTCCATAGATCACGATTACAATTAATTATTTGTCTGAGTTAATAAAATAGTATCTGACTCTGAGTATCGGGAATCAAACTTAACATGACATTTGCTAATTTTATACATTGATGGATTTAATTAATTAATGATTTTAATGACTAATAATACTTATTAATTGAAATTATATATTCTATTTCTCTCTAGAGATCGCGAGCCAATTCCTGGAAATCCTGTCTATTGTTGTGTCACGTAGGCACGTATCATTTCGGAATCTTCCGTACGAAATATTTACAATACATTATTTACAATGCACTATTTACAATGCATTATTTACCCAAATAGAATAATATCAGAAATCTGGCCATCAACGACTCAGCTTAACATATGATTGAATTAGCTTTCCTGTATTTTAATTCAACAAATAATTATTGAATAACTTTCATATTTAATAGCATTGTTAATGGAAAATATATATATTCTATCCTTTGCTAATATAGCGTATTCTTTCTACGCGTCCTGATCTAGAATCGCAACGCGTGGAATATTCCATACAAAATTCTTATAATACATTATTTATTTAAACAAACAAAATCATAAATGAATCTGATAATTAATAATTGAATTTAACATTTAACTAGACAGTTCATGCGTTTGTTGGATCTAATAATTATTTAATAACATAATGTCTGTAAGTAGAGAAATATATATATATATGTTACCGACAGTTCATCTAAATTTGATGGTAATTGACATGTCTAATCGCCGTGGTCGGTAATAGAAAAATACGGTCGATAATAGAAATCGAAATATCTTTAAGGAAATGAAATTTGTTAGCAGCGAGACAGTTCTAAGGGCGAAAAAAAAAACAAAAAATTTCCCCAGGAATGTTACACCTGTACGGAACTGTTATGGTTTTATGTTTTTCAGTGAGGTTCAATACTGTTGCTATTTTGTCTAGATAAATACATATCCTTCCGTTATAGATGCTGGATATGTACTTTATCGCTTTAGGGCCTACTATACCTCCCACTGCACATGCATATTCTTTGATGGTGATGCCGTCTACAGCTGTGAGGATTATCGCGTGATCATTGGTGGGAAAGGATTCAGATTTAGTTGCGTTGGCATACGATTTTACTGGTTTTATGGAACTGTTAACTTCTGTGAGGTTGATAGGGTGTGAGCTTTATAACAACCGTTATATTTGGCACTCGCGAGCGATACCGTACACACGTCTTAATGTTTCGACGGTAGGACCGCGACTCGGCGTAATTTCTTGTGGATATAAGAAATTTGTGAAAGCAAAAAACTATAAACGAAGCCAAAAAAAAAAGTGTACATGTTCTGTTCTCTTTCCACTGAAGTGTTCAATCAACCGACTTTAGGCAGAGTAGGGGGGACAGAAATTTGCTTGCTTTGAAGCACGGAACAGATGCTTGATCCATGCTAATACTTACTTGATCCATTGTATATTGATATCCTTTCTTCCCATATGTACCGCCCATTTCCGATTCTTTCCATAACATTATATTCCTACAAATTCTTAAATCTCTCAAATGGATTCTAACATCCTCATTCGGGGACATCTCTATACGCGCTTCAGCCGCAGCATTCGCCTTTCCAGTCCCTTCTATCCCTTTGTGTACCGAAATCAACGACAATCTTATAAAATTCCTTCTCTCTACCCCGCGATTCATGCATTTTATTTCATCCTTAATTGTTTGACCAAATTCTTTTCTTCTTCTATGTAGTGAAACGCGGCGTTTCGGTAAAGAGGGGGAGGTTTTTGGTCCTTGCGATGCCGTCTCGATCGCACATATACTAACGGCTTCTCAGAAGCCCGTACATAAGCTTGTCTTTCGCGGCGCATCCGCGTACCCGTGATCAATTTGCACTTCGGTGCCCGGTGCAAACCCGTTGGTCGTTCGTGTGGCATACGGAAAATGTTGGGTACCAAACACCTTTCAATTTCATGATACAATACAAAACCATTAATAGAGAATTGTAAAGAGCTCATCAAGGTACTTGTTATTCGTTTCAGGATACTCGCTAATTCGATATTATTCGACGGTTGCCATCAACGGAATGATCTAACGCGGGCTCTGGTATTGAAGTCATAAACAGCCCTGATACCCCGCTTCGTGGCCGGAGTCCGTTCTCTTAAGCTGTTCTTCCTGGCTAAAAGAGCTCCTTTTGTCCCTTTAGTGTTCGCCTAGATCATCTTTAAATTATCGTTGGGCTTTGAAAGACTCCGCCAGCGACCATGCACGCTACTGTAATCATCAATCTAACTCCAAATGACCTTGCCGCTTTGCTTTTTGAACCATCCGTGGTTCAAACATCTATACAGGGTGCTCGACTACTAGTGCGCATAATTTCAAGGGGTGGTAGCTGGGGTGATTCTGAACAACTTTTTCTTCTACCAAAATGCTGGGTAAAGCTTAGTTTTTGAATTATTAAGGAAAAACACTGACCAATCAGAGCGTGAGAATAGTGCGCGTCCAGACGCGAAAGCGACATCTTCGAGCTTGACGGCTGAGCGTGATCGTGAACAAGCACGTTTGCACCATGACAATGTAATTGCTAACAGAAAATCACTACGTGAATGTTAAATCAAATAATGAATAAAACAATGAAAAATAAGATCCGGTTATGCATTATTTATAGATAGGGAATAAACTAATCATTTATTATTAACTTAAACCAAGTAAATCGAATTTGCTCGATATTTCTATTCGTTATTCGAAAAGAATGCAGAATAAAATATCGAAGATGGTTGTCGCTTGTTACAAAGATGCAAAATAACAAATGTATTAATACTTGTCTATTTTAAATTCACAAAATCTGTAGAAATAATTTAAATCAAACTCACCTATTGTTTAAACATAATCCTGCTTCGGTGAAAATGTGTTGTCGTGACTGGGTCGTTTCACCGAAACTTACCTTCCGTAAAAAAAGATAATACACCGCAAAACAGCTGATGTCGCGGCTAGGTCAATGAATTCACTTTATTTGACGTTTCACTGCAACATTTTACTGTCACTTTTCACTAATTGTTTAATGTAATAACCACAAAGCAAGAACGCAAATGAAACGCGTGAACAATTATTCATAAATAACTTGACCGATTTCTCATTTTCTTATCGATGTTGAATACTGGACGCTGTGTCCTGAACTGCCGGTCACAACACGACGAACATCCCCGACAGAAAAAAAACACGTGCGAGCTTCTACGCCGCGATGCAACAATTCTTTGAAAAATAATGTTTGACACTGGAAAGAGAGAGAAAGACGAATTGAGGGGGTGATGCTATGTTACGATCGCCAGTTTAGGACAAAACGTTCGAAGCGCAACGTTAACGAGAAAAAAAAATAATCGCTGCAGTTATTTTTGTATAATCGTTTCCACGTTCTCACTTGTTTATCCACGGTTATTACATTAGGAAGTTATTTAACAGTGACAACAAAATATTGTAATGAAAAGTGGTAATGGAAAGTGTCAGCGAAGTAAAGTTTACTGACCTGGTTGTGACAACAGATGTTATGCGATCTGCATCTTTCTTTACGGAAGGTCAGGCCCGATGAAATGACCGAGTTACAACACATTTTCACCGAAGCAGGATTATTTTTAAACAATAGGTGAGTCTGATTTAAATTATTTCTAAATGCTTTGTAAATTTAAAGTGGGCAGGTATTAATACATTTGTTAGTTATTGGATTTAAAATCTTTTCTGATGAATAGAGAAGTTATTTGTCCTTCAAAATGTCCGAATTTGTTGTTTTGTATTTTTATAACGAGAGACAAGAACGATTTTCGATATTTTATTCCTTATTCCTTTCGAAAAACGAATGCAAATATGGAACAAATTCGATTTACTTGCTTTAAGTTAATAACAAATAATTAGTTTATTCCCTATCTGTAAATAATGCATAACTGGATCTTATTTTTAATTGCTTTATTCTTTATTTGATTTAACTTTCACGTAGTGGTTTTCTGTTAGCAATTACATTGTCATGGTGCAAACGTGCTTGTTCACGATCACGCTCAGCCGTCAAGCTCGAAGATGTCGCTTTCGCGTCTGGACGCGCGCTATTCTCACGCTCTGATTGGTCAGTTTTTCATTAATAATTCAAAAACTAAGCTTTAACCAGCATTTTGGTAAAGGAAAAAGTTCAGAATCATCCCAGGTACCGCCCCTTAAAATAATGCCCACCAGTAGCTGAACACCCTGTATAATTCTTTTCTCATATTTAATTTTCAATTCCGTTTGCACATCCACTAAGAATTGTCTATCCCGAACCTCAAACTCCCTCTTCATAAGGTGTACTCTCCATGCTATTTCCCTTTCCATTCCAAACTCAAAGGCTAAACGTGCTATAACACTGTCCAACAGCCAATTGGCGTTTCGACTTTCATTCAGTGATTCTTATAGCTTTTTCGCGCTGACTACGAATCTGCGTCCCGTTTTTCTCCAGCACGTACAGTTTTTGAGAAATTCGAGTTTGAAAAAAAAAGACATTTTTAAAATTTGAAGCAATTTTGTGAGGTAGGTATAAAAGACACTAAGATTCTGTTTGTATCATAAGATTCTATAAACTTTCCTGAATACGATCATATCTGGTTTTTATGCATTCTGAATATTTAAACATGTTTAAACAATCATTGAACGCCGAGAGACACGGATGTTGCACCAATTTTTACGTATATTTTTCAATTTATCTTAAAAGAGTAAGCGTCTGGTGGAAAATCGAACTATTCCACGCGATAGAGCAGATTTTCACCTTTAAAAAACACCCACACAAAGTTGCAACGTCGATTTTTTTACGATGCTAGATGCAAAATAGCTGCGCAGGAGACGGAAAACGGACAGTGGTACTCTGCGTCAGAGTGGCCGTTCCGTGTCCCGCCTATATTAACGCGATGCAAGCGCTTTAATAAACTCTATCAGTTTATTACAGGTAATATTATTACTATTATTCTTGTTGTTGTTTTTATTATTAATCTTGATGTTATATTATTTATTGCTTGCTATCAGTTTATTTATTATTAATACAAATTTTTGTAGTAAAACTGGATTTTATTATTCATGTAATTTCATATACTTATAGAATAGACATTTTTTCTAGGTAATGCATTTTATGATATAATTAAAAACATTTTTGTAAAAACGAAGAATTAAGTAAAAACTTAAACAATTTTTTTAATGTCACTTATGTACAATATAACAAAATTTAATTCGAGCACGACAATAGTGGGTTCATAGTTTTACAATCCTGGTTTACGATCCTGCTGAGTCCTTTGCGTTGAGTTTGCTAAGAGTAAACTCATTCTGACTTTGTTCATAATGGTTTTTGCCGTTGCATTTTTGAGAAAGACACTCATTTGTCCATGTATTGTTTATGAAGTTGACAAATGCCATACAGTGTATGTTTAGGCAATACAATTCACATGTTTTCAGAACGTTACTGATTTGAATTTTTCAAAAAATAGTATTTGTTCCGTGCGACGGTACATATGGGTGAGGATTCCGAAAGTTTATTTATGATCGGACCGTTAGACAGCCGTTTTTTTCAGTCAAAATATTTCGGGTTTTTCCAGTACTTATTTTAACATATGTGGTCCTCATAAATTTAGAGTTAATTTTCGCTTCGTCCTCAACGGCCACTCCTCGATTAAAAACACGGTTTTTTTTCGAAGGGTAACTTTAGAAACGGTCACGTACGGATCTAACAGTAATGTATGATCGCCAAATGTACCTAGAAGAAAAAATCGCGGCATTGTCGGACGTTCGGTGTCCTCCAGCCAACTCACCGGGTTTCCCACTCTTCCTAGACGAAGACGCTCTAAGGGTGCTATGAAGGGTGGGCCTAATCTCCAAGAGACGCGTTGATTGGAATTTCGTGAAAATTGAAAAAACCAATTAACGTACGACCTCTGACTCCATTCGTCTTCGTGGGAGTCAAGATGACAACGAGCTGTCACAGTATCGTTTGCACCGTTTTCTGTAAAATATCATTTCAGCGCGTCATCGTCATCGGACGCATTTAAAAAAAAAACATCTTAATCGTCGTACATTCGTGGCGATCACAACGAACACCTCCAACGTTCGGGAAAAATCGCGTCGGGAATCGCGTCGCGGTTCAAAATCAAATATATTTTATCGTGAAGTGTTTAGTTTGATTACAATTATTACATATACTGTTTTACTAGTTAGTGTAAACATTTACATCATATTTTATAGTTTCATCTTAAAAATTAATATGTCGCGTAAGTGCAAAAACAATTCTAACTCATTTTGTGTGTGGTGAACTAGTTTTAAAAGGTGCGCAGCGAATTATAACTGCAGCAACGGAGATAACTTATGAATAACATTTTGGCATCAAACTTGGTGACCAAGACAAGTATTGGGCTCCTCATGTATGTTGTCGAAGATGTGCTACAGCGCTAATTTTGTTTGTGAAAAATGAAAAAAAAAAACAATACTTGCTATATTTGTTTAATTAACCTTACTGGATATAATAAAAAAGACAAAAAGAAGATTACATATCCCAACATTCCATCGGCCATAAGACCTGCTCAGGAAGTCGAAATGCATCCACCACCACTTATGACCCCTGCACGCGATACAGTAAATGTAACTAGTTCATCCGATGACACAGCTTTGGGATTTCTCGAAAGCAGCGAAGTACATTTAATTAATCAGGAAGAGCTGAATGATTTTGTACCGTGCAGGTTACATAATTATTAGTACAACCTATGTATTCATCTATCTCAGGGGTAAGGGATATTCCTACTCCGGGCACAAGCCCTGATCATTGCGGGGATTCATACTTAGAGTATTTGCCCCACTTTAGGATAATTATGCGTGCGCAGCGATTCCCCCTCGATAGTGATCGAAGGAGGTCGATGCGAGGATCAATTTCGACACTCTACGTCTGGAAGCGAAACAGTAAGGATCTTTCCAAATCTACTCAGCGAAAACGGTACGCGATCGGGAGGTCAAACCGACCTGGTAACATAGACAAACCGGCTATTTACCCTCGACGCATACACGCCTCAAACCGAGGAGGCACAAGTTCAAACCGAACTGTGGCACGAGCAAGAATTTTGATTGTAAGAAAGTAAACAGTTAAAGTCATTTAATTGTAAATTTCGCTGAATAGAAGGAGACGGGGAGTAATTTTTGATTGAGAGTAAATTCTCAATAGTAATCATCGACGATAACCCCACAGTCGTAGATAGCGACTGAGATCGTCTAATTATACGTTTTCGCGTGGTACAACTCCCAGGCTCATACAGGCAATTGAAATGTCGCTCGGCCCACGTAAAGTGTCCCGCTGTATCTTCTAATTGTACCTGTGTGCCCTTGTGAGAGGTAGTCTAGCGGGTGTGGAATTGGATGGTTTCTGCCACATTTGATCGGGGCACAGTGTTTCGCAGCATCGCGAATTAAGAGAGAGTGTCTTTACTTCAAAAGTCACTTAAACTGGTCGGAGCAATAATTGTCACATTTAAGACATTTGCCATGCAAATCTTGAGAATTTCCATACAGGAAATAGAATTTCTAAGGACAAGGTCCTGCCGACTTTCTCTATTATTTTAACTTTATTATTATCACGATCTCCTCTTCCGTGTCATAAATATGGCCCCCCGTGATGCACAAATCAGCCAAAGCTGAACAAAGCCCAACAAGGGTTTCGAACCTACAATGCTGCATGCCCAGACATTAACGGTCACGTGACCATATATCTCAACAGGATATATAACCCAACAGTTTGGGTTTTGAGCTGTCTGTCGCTCACGTCTGGGCCTCTGCCGGTTCAAGACATACACATTGACAACTTTATGTGCGCCACAGCCTGCTGGGTTTTCGGCAGCTTACATGGGAAATGTCCGACGAGCTGATTTGCTGAACAGTTCAGCTTATTGTCATTAGTTTAAAAACTACAAACGTTTACTGATTGGTTCTTTGAATCAACGTCACCTTGCCGGACTACCTCTCTGCGGCGCCTTGCTGAAGTTTGACACGGACGAATTTGTTTAAAAAGAAAATCGTAAAACATCTCGCTCTCGCTCTCTCTCTCTCGATCCTGATTGAGTCGCCATTAAAAATCTTGCCATTATCAGAAAACGATTTATTATTTTTACTCTTCCGCACTGGTACGGGCTAGCGCGGGCGGTCCATGAATTCACCTAACGATCAAAATAAACAATTCTTACCCGCGCGTCCTAGACGGATTTAAAGATTAATGGCAACGTTTTCTCCTTTCTTTTCAGTACCGTTCGCATTGCCGTTAATCTGGTTATTGGTTCCGATCGCACGGTGCGCCCGATTAGCGACAGCTGATTGGGTCGTGACGCCACGCCGCCTTTAACCGCCGTTCCGAATTCAGGTGATCGTTCGCTCTCGCCGGTTAGAAGACAACGGAGCCTTGACCCTACCAGTCTACCAAAACCAGACAGTGCACAACACTCCCGAATTCGAAGTTCTAAATAAGTTCCGCGTTCGTGTATTTTGTCCATTAGTGTTGCGTGTAAGAGTGAACGTCGTCAATCGTGTAGTGTGCGTGTGATATTAGTGAACATGCTAATTGTTAAGGAAAGTATTCTTGACCAGAGATTCTTCATGAACCTCCATCCTTCCTACAATTACCGTACATTTACAATTGTAAAAAGTTATAAAGACGTGTGCTAAAAATATTGGTCCTTCGAGCCGGATATTCTGAATAACAGTGCAATTCAATACAGTAAACAGACTAAATGCATCTCAGTGTCATAAACTAAATTACGTGTCACTGTGAGTGCAAAAACAATACTTTTGTTGAGATTATATCTCATTCATCTGCATCAGAAGTAACCTACTGCCCATTCTTCGAGCATTTACGACAAAGGTGGTCTCCTCACAACGGCTACACCCATTACAGAAATTGGGATACTGTTCAGGTCTCACATAATTAAACAATGACAAGGTAGGATCTTTAATTTACTAACCCGTCCAATTGCACCTCATTTGCACCAGAACGACGAACTCCTCCGCGAGTTCGAGACAAGCGCAATCCGTCACACGCGGATCGGTTATCAGTACCTTGCAACGTGAACGCGGCCACATTCTTGAACAGATTTCGTCATTAACGACCTTCCTCGACTACTACGAAGAATCTGATTCACGCGACACCTTCTTATTAGAAACCCATTTGAAGGGATTAAACGATATCTGGAAGAAATTCGACGACCTTCAATTCAGCATTGAAGAACTTGACGAATCCGAAGAAGCGTAATGGACAACCAACGGAATCTAGAACACGCGCCGTCAATCCTTCCCCTGTATCGACCGTATCGGCACCAATGGCCATCCCATTTTCTGAAATGCGGTTACCGACCTTTGACGGGACAATAGAAGGATGGGCATCGTTTTATGACATCTTTTCGTCAATAATCGACCGCAACGAAAATTTAACACTGGTACAGAAGTTACAGTATTTGCGTTCAACCTTGACGGGCAAGGCCGCGGCGTGCATTCGAGCTCTGAGCATCACTGACGCGAATTATCAAGACGCAATCGAATTATTGCGGGAGAAATTCGATTGTCCGCGCCGGGTTATCTTAAGTCATTGCTACGTGTTACGAGACATCCCAAAACTCGCCAAGGATACACCGGAAGCATTAGGACATTTGGTAGATACGATAAACCAGCACCTTCGCGCATTAATTAATCTGGGTGAAGACGTAACATCCTGGAACAGTCTCTTGTTATCAATCATTATGTCGAAATTAAATTCGAATACGGTGTGGCATTGGGAACTTACTCTCAAGGACAAGAAGAAGGTACCAACTTACACCGAACTGTTGGCGTTCTTAGGAAAACGGACAAATTGTGCAAGGACATTAAGCGAAAGGCCGACTTTTTCTTCGGAGCGTTCTGGAGCAGGTCCTTCAGGAGATTCGCGAATATCCAAGCATCGACCATCGCGAGGCCATGCATTTCTATCTTCGAAGACGCGTCATCACCCGTACGAGGATCGTAAATCAAAGGAAAGGCCACAAATGATGAAACCAATCAAGCGATGTCCTATTTGCAACGGAGGTCACAACGTCTGGGCCTGTGAACGGTTTTACGGTTCTTCGGCCCCTGACAGAATCGCAGCTTCGTTATGTTACAATTGCTTACAGGACGAGCATAACGTTAATTCTTGTAAAAGTAGCACTTGCCGAATATGTCATCGAAATCATCACACTCTTCTCCATCAAGCAGGTACAACCATTCAATCCACGTCCCGAGGATCAACAGAATCCTCTCACTCAACTGATACACCGCGACAATCAAATTGACTAGAGCCGGAAACTTCTATGGGAACAAGAGGTCATACGGCTTTCATAATCAACGCGATAACCCAAGACCTTTTAGTGACCGCTCAGGTCTTTGTCTTGAACAGGTATCAGCAACCTGTTCCTTGTAGAACACTTATAGATACTTGCGCCTCAACCAATTTTATGACTGAGACCCTCGCCAAGAAACTAGATCTTCCTTTAGGCAGGTGTTCAGTTCCGATCGGTGCCCTTAATACCATGACCACAATATCAAAACATGCAATCCAGGCAACAGTACACTCAAGAACCAGTAATTACAACCGGACGTTGACCTTCTTGACAATACCGACAATATCTTCATTCATTCCGGACCAACCTGTTGATCGTGCACCCATTCATATTCCAAAAAATTTACCATTAGCAGATCCGAATTTCCACATACCAGCACCTGTCGACCTATTGTTAGGCGCCGTAATAGCACTGTCATTATTAACCCTTTCACTACAAAAGGCGTAAATATGCGGTCTAATTCTCGGATTTTACTTCTTGATTAGTCGAGTCGAGTATACATACTTGACTGAGGCAATCCTGGACCTCCTCTCTTTGACCTTCCTCACTCAATTCAATTCCACTGATTGTGGATTAATTCGTGAAACTTTTCTTTACGGCGTATGTGAGTGTTTATTTATTTAGTTTGATAAATTATTTATTTTATCCTTCCGTTATTTTTCTAAATAATATAGTGCACTCTCAAAATGTTTGACGGAAAGAAAAGAAGGCGTGTAATTATAAGTTCTAGTGAAGAGGAAGAAATAGAACTACTCGATAAAACATTCTCGTCTGAAGAGGAGGACGTAATTATACGAAAAACCAGACACGCTTTGCGCTTTGTACGTTCTGATACAGAAGTAGAAATCGAAGAACAAGAAGCAATAAACACGAAGGAATTTACACCGGCAGTTTCGATTACGGACATATGTTGGTCGCAGCAAAATCTATGTCCAAGAGTACATAACTTTGATGAAAAAGATTCTGGATGCAAAGCGGCCTTGGACAATATGGCAAAACCGTTGGACTATTTCCAATTATATTTCTCCGAGGCTTTAGTAGATTTTATTGTAAAACATATTAATAGTTACCAATAATTATATAATAACAAATCGTATCTGGAAAATTAATTCGCGAATAAATTCTTGGTATAATACTGATAAAGACGAAATATACTGTTTTTTGGGTACCGTACTGTTAATGCCGCGTACAAAAAAGCTTTCTTACTCAGAATATTGGTCGAAAAACAAGTTTTTGAAGATTGACATTTTTCATGACATTATGCCCCGAGACAGATGAACTTGATGCAGTGTCTACATTTTAGCAATCCGGAAATATCAAACTGTGCAAATAAATTGTATAAGATTCGTGAATTAAATGATAGATTTCGATTTTTTTTAAAACAAAATTTCTACCCGTTTCAGAATATTTGCATTGATGAAAGCCCACTATTGTTGAAGGGTCGCTTGTCGTTCAAACAATTTATTCCATCCAAACCGTGTCGATTTGGCATGAAGTCCTTCGTTGCTTGCGATTGTAAAACGGGGTATATTTTAGACATGTTAGTATATTAAGGTTTGGAAACAGAAGTTTCTGTATTTTATGAAAATTTGGGTAAATCCGGCAATATAGTTATGACTCTCATGAAAGATTATCTCGGGAAAGGTCAAAGTTTATTCGTCGATAACTGGTACACCAGTCCAACTTTATTTAGCACCTTACATACGAACCAAACAAACAGTTGTGGTACCGTAAAAAAAACCGAAAATATGTTCCAAATATTCGAAACAAATTAGAAAAAGGTGAAATATCATTTCGTTCAACTGAAACTTTGCTATGTATGAAATGGCAGGATAAAAGAGAAGTTTGGATGTTGACTACCTTACATTGCGCTGATATTGTAGAGACAAAGAAGCTTGATTACCGGACAAAATCACCGATAAAGAAACCGTCGTGTATCTTAGACTACAATCGTTCTATAGGCGCAGTCGACAAGACGGATATGGTTATTAGTACTATTGAATGTATAAGAAAAAGTTATAAATGGTATAACAAATTTTTTTTTCATTTGTTAGATGTACGTATTTGAAACTCGTATGTATTATATAAATGCAAATCAGGTAAGAGTTATCGTTCGCGACATATCCTTTATTACTAATAACAGAAATATTTGGAAAATATCAACGAACACCAGGTACATACCAAGGCAATAGAAATACTAATAGCCCATTACGTCTTATTGGAAGGCATTTTCCCAGCACATATTTTAGTCCGTCTTCTAAAACAAAAAATCCTGCTCGAAAATGTGCAGTATGCAGTAAACACGGTTTATGTAGTTACATAGGTTTATGTGTTGATCCATGCTTTAGGATATACCACACAGAACTGGATTATTAAATTTGTTCTATTATATTGTTATTATCTTCATTCGTTCATAATGTAAAGTTGTTTGTCATTCTTTTTTCCCTTTTATTTTTTACTTTACATTTAATTAGCCACTGTTATTTAAGACATCTGTAAGTTGAGTTATGTAAACTCAACATAGTATAAAAGGCTACTTAAAATAAATCAGTAATAGATATTTTTAATTTATTTGCAATGATCGTTTTTTAAGTCCTACGAATAGTATCAAATCTCCGGATACTGTTATGGTCACTGGTCTGCGCGGCGCAGCGACCGACATGCATACAACGCGTCGTCCCTGTTGATGGATTACTCCGAAATCGCGCGGCAGTGAAAGGGTTAAGTGTCGGACAAATAAATCTGTTACCTCCCGGCGGCCCGGTCTTGTTTCTACAATAAACCAGATTGGGATGGATAATTGGGGGGAGTACCGCAGTTTCGAAACCCACGCCGAATATTACTTGCCATGCAACAATTTCTATCCAAGAAGATTTGGCATGCTTCTGGGATTTAGAGGGCCGACCCCAGGTACAACGTTTCTCGGATGTCAAACGAACCTGTGAAGAACATTTCCAACGAAATGTGGAAAGGAAATCTGACGGCAGATACATAGTAGCACCCCCGTTAAACGGAAGCCTACCGCAGCTCGGGGAGTCTAAGTCCAGGGCATTAAAACGCTTGATGTTATTGGAACGCAGACTACAAAATGACCAAGGCCTGTCCCAGCAGTATCAGTCCGTGCTGCAAGAATACCTAGACTTAGGACACATGTCCGAAGTTCGAGACATCGACGAACTCGGCGACGGGTATTATCTACCCCATCATGGAGTCACGAAAAGTTCCAGTGACACCACAAAATTGCGGGTCGTATTTGACGGTTCCGCAGCAACAACAACAGGAATATCTCTTAACGATACATTATACGTTGGACTAAAAATTCAAGGTAATCTGTTACATATTCTCATTTGATTTCGAAGTCACCGGTACGTCTTGAATGGCGATATCGAAAAAATATACCGACAATTTCTAATCCGCTCTGGTGATCGGAAATATCAACGGATCCTTTGGCGCGATTCCACCGGCAATTTGAAAACATATACATTAAATACAGTCACTTTCGGACTATCCGCAGCACCCTACCTGGCAATTCGTTGTCTCTCGCAATTAGCGCAAGACGAAGGACACCGATTTCCTGACGCCGCACAGAAACTGACTCAAGACTTTTACGCGGACTTATTGACAGGAACATCAACGACAGAAGGAGCCCTGGTTTTACGGGATCAAATGATCAAGTTATTGAAAACAGCAGGTTTACATATTCGACAATGGGCCTCTAATTATAAACCACTCCTTCATGGATTACCCGAAAAACACATAAACAAGAGGCTTCATCTCGGAGAATCTTCTACTATAAAGACACTGGGAGTTGTTTGGGATTCCACGATGACGCGATTCGATATTCCGTTACCAATGTCATAACCACCAAATCAATCACCAAGCGGTCCATCAATTCGGCCATTGCCCGAATTTACGACCCATTAGGCCTTCTCGGACCAGTCATCATAATCGCTAAGATTTTATTACAAAAGATCTGGACCATGAAGATTGACTGGGATGAGTCATTGCCAATGATCATACACACGGAATGGATGCAGTACTGTGCACAATTACCTTTGCTAAACAATGTCACATTCCATAGAAAAACGCTTATTAATGAACCTACAGTAACCGGCATAATAAAGTGACCATCCTATATCCAATACAGAATATCTTAAAACTAATGTTTTTAATGAAGAAGGATACTATTATCGGGCTTTTTTGAAAGGTTTACTGTCACACCAACAATTTGTTACAAAAATTTAAAAGAATATTTGCAATAACAAGTACTTGTAACTTGATTTTAACAAAACAGGCATTTTCATGCATGATAAAAAAAAGTGGCCGCCTTAGAATTTGTTGCGTCATTATTTAATTGCGACGTGCAAATGCGATGTACCGTGCATACAATGTAAAGAGCACATAACTAATAGTTGCCTGAGACTAACAGTTCTTAGTTTACATGTTGAACAAAGCGTAGCAGTGTATAGAAAAGTACTGAATATGACGGGTCGACAAATTTCCTATCAGGTTCGAAATCTGATTACCAAAGACTGTAAATGTGGTATTTCACAACGGAAGATCGCACAGAAATATGAAGTAAGCAAAAGCGCTGTCCAGAAACTTTATAAGAAATTTTTGAACACCGGAACAGTGGCTGATCGGTCTGGAAGGTGTAGAACGCGAAGCACAAATTGGCGTGAACGCGAAGCAGATTTGCGGAGCTGTTTCGCATGTAAGCGCCCGTTAATTAATAATAGAAATAAGAAAAAGCGATTCGAATTTGCAAGAAAGTATGCAAATCAACCCGTGGAGTTCTGGAAACGAATTCTGTGGACGGGCTAGAGTAAATTCGAGCTTTTTGGACTTAAACAACGACTTCGTGTGTGGCGGAAAGCTGGCGAAGAGCTTGAAGATCGTCACCTTCAAAATACGGTAAAACACAGCGAAGGTAATATCATGGTCTGGGGCTGTTTTTCTTGGGATGGCGTGGGTCAATTGATAAAAATTGATGGAATCATGACTGCTGTTCCGAAAAGATAGTACCGTGACACTCCCGAGCATTGTTACGACCCTGCGCAACGTAAACGGCGTCATATTCGTGTTAAGTCCTCCCGCACAGGGTTAGATCTGTCGCCACGCCATCGACCGGATCGTGCGTGCGATCTATAACCGCTGTTTTTGAACCAGAACCTCGTAAGCAGTCAAAGAGTTCGTAGTCCAAAAGTGTTTTTCCTAGCATGATTTTCAACCGACTTAATATAAGATTTCAACCGTAACCGTCATTCATTGTAGTTGTCCAGTACCGTCGTGATTGTATAATTGTGGAGTTATTAAATTGTATAGTTCGTGGAGTTATTAAATTACCTTGTAAACCGTTAAATTTCAATTTTTCTTTCGACCACACGAACGTGACTGTGTATAACCAATTCCTTGCTCCGGATCCTAGCTAGGATTGAACTAGCGGGTCTCGTCGTGATCGGCCGACTCGAGAAATTCGTCGAGCTCATTGACCACGAAACAACTGCTGATACTTATATCGATATTTTACGTGAGAATTTGGAAGTTTCGTTACTACAATTAAGCTTGGAGAATAACTTTATTTTACAACAAGATAACGATCCGAAGCATTCCGCCAAAAAAACAAAGAAGTTTTTTACTTCCCACCATATAAAACTGCTTGATTGGCCTCCACAGTCCCCAGACTTAAATCCAATCGAAAATTTATGGTCGATTTTGGACAGAAATGTGAACAAAACTGGAGTCACAATCAAAAATAATTACTTCCATGCGCTGATGGGAGCTTGGAAAAGTCTCGATCCTAATCATCTACATAATCTGGTCGAAAGCATGCCTGGACGATTGGTGGCAGTTATTAAAGCCAAAGGAGGTCATACCAAATATTAAATTTAATTTTGTTTCAAGTGTAAATTAAGGTTTACAATGTGGTCACTTTTTTTGTCATATATGAAAATGTTTCTTTCGCTAAAATAAAGTTATAATTTCTTGTTATTGCAAATAGTCTTTTAATTTTTGTAATAAACCTTTGATATGATAGTAAACCTATCAAAAAACCCCAATATTAGGATCCATTTTCATTAAAAACATTAGTTTTAAGCTATTCTCTATACGATATAGAATGGTCACTTTATTATGCCGGTCACTGTTCATACATAGAATTACACGGCTTCTGCGATGCCAGCGAACGAGCATATGCGGCTTGTGTTTATCTCCAATCAAGGGATGCAAATGATCATTATCAGGTAGAACTTCTTTTAGCGAAATCCAAGGTGACACCGCTAAAAACACAGTCAATTCCTCAACTAGAATTGTGTGGAGCTATACTCCTGACTTCACTAATCATTTCAACACAAAGGGCGTTGCATGTGTAACATCCCCAGCAGATCAGTAGTGACGAATCTTGATGTATATTTTTGTTCCTTAATTGTATTATTCATTATTTTGATTATTTTTTTTTTGTTTTTCGTTATCGACCGATTTTTCGTTACCGACCGCACCAAAAAATTCGCGCG